>WAAD01022454.1:2002-34242 GCA_013389945.1 Fregata magnificens
AGTGCAGAATAGATGGGAGTATTCAGTTACCCCAGCTTGCTCTTGTATATCTCTGGAAGCCTTTCTTGGCCTTTCACATCCCTTGCTAGTTGCAATTTCAAGTGATCTTTGGTTTGCTAGTTCTGTGTACGTGCCCCCAGGCAATGTTTCTGTATCCTTCCTGTTAGCTTCTTCCTCTTCTACCTTGCCTATGCTGCTTTTGTCTTGGAGCTCAGTTAGGAGTACTTTGTTCATCTGTGTTGGCTTCTTCCACACCTGCTGCATGTCAAAATGCTGGAGCAAGGTTGACCTTGAATATCAACCAGTTCTCCAGGGCTCCCTTTCAAAGGGGTCACACCAGCTAGATTTCTGAACAAACAGAAATGTTTCCTCAAGTCCAGGACTGCAATTTTGCTATTAGTCTTGATTGCTTTTCTCAGGATCTTAAGATTCACCATCTCCTACAGCTAAGGCTGCCATTGACTTTCACATTCCTGACCAGTTCTTTCTTTAGCTTCCCTCTGTCACTTCAGAAGACTCTGTTAAATCATCACTATATTTCCCCTCTGAAAACATTTAAGCCTTGTTGTAAAATACTGGCAACATGTATAGAATGTTGAAAAATCAGCCAATGCATCTACAGTTTCCTGTTCTTGATAGGAAATAAGGTTTTTTATGACCCAAATGTTAGAAGAATTAAATACTCTCCTGCCTGTTGTTGCCTGAAAATGAAAATGTTTGGCATAAAAGCTTGAAAATGGTCTTGAAATGTTAATGGAAACAAATTTCTTAGTTTGTTCAGAAATNGGGTAAAACTGCCATCTTTCGTTTAAAAACTGAAATGGGCATGATTTCTGTAGCTTAACATTAGATAATACTCAGCTGACAAAAGAACTGTGCATTAAAGACTTGCCACTGAAAATAGTAATTTTGGATTAGGTGAGAATCTCTACCACTGTAATAGGTTAGTTAGCGGACTGTTGTCTTGGGCCTGGTGATATGCCCAAACTCTTTTGGTTTCTGAATCATACCCATTGAGGAAAAAAAAAAAAAAATCTGTTGTTTATCTGAAATAAGTGAAACCAGTGCATGTGTTCATATTTGTTAATGAATTTCAGGTGGCATTGTTTTGTTCTGGAATGGGAAACAAAAAGATTGGGGTACTGGGGTGGTAATTTTCCCACTTACACCTAATATTTAACAATTCCTTTTTTTGTTTCTGGATGATTCATCTAATTTTGAAAGTATCTCTTTTCAAAGTTCACAAAGCATGCATCCAGCTTATACTTATTCACTGTATTTTTACTAAATAAAATAGGTAGTGATTTTTGAAGGGAAAAAACCCCTGTAAACACCCTTGCTCTCTGCAATTTATTCATGTTTGCTGTAGTGTAACAAGCAAGATCCCAGGTGGCTGTCATTTCTGACCGTTTACGGACAGCATGCAAGTTCAGTGATAGAAGTAGCTTATTTGCAGCCTTTACTGCCTAGTTAAAACATTTTCTGTCCCCGGTAGATAAATACAGGAACAAAAGATGCCTGAGAGGCTTAGCTGATGTTAAGTTTTACTGCCCAGTTTACCACATTTAGAGACTACTATTTAGCAGATGAAGAAAAGTGGATTAAATATAGTGATAGACATGCTGGCATTCTTTCTGTGTGAAGAGAATATGAAGTGTCATGACACTTTTAACATTTGAGATTAAATAGCCCACAGAATTTTTTGAAGTTCTGTTTATATTTTTAAGGCTTTTTAATTGTATGGTTTTAGATGAACAGTCATGAAAATAGAGAACGTTAAAAGATATTTTACAATTTGAAAGGGGTTAGGAAACAGGAACACACTGCATCTTTATTATACATGTGTTTCTCCTGTGTAGAAAGAGTTCTATTCTTGCCATCTGGTCTGATGCCCAAAGTAGTTTTATGCTTTCTATGTGATCTGCTAAATGTATATATATTGTCTAAATTTGTTACTTATTGCAGGCTTCTTTTAAAAATCCTATCCAAAACTTTGCATTTCAGAAACTTAAAGCTTATTCTACCATCTGCATAAAATGAATTTGGTTTCCAGTGTGTGAATTTTCATCACTTTTAAATACAGCAGGTGTTATAGCTATTGCGGTGGACAGTTTTGCAAACGCTTACAAATTATGTATTTCTGTAGCCTGAAATTTTGAAAAAAAACGAGTTACCTATTTATCTTTAAAGATAACTGTCATCAATGGAAATACCTATTTTTTTTAGATTAATCAAAGGACTGTGGGTTTGAATGGAACTCTTTGTCATTGCCATTGCATGTTTCTTTTTTAAGGTTAATTCAGTTCAAACTTGTAGCACGATCATTGACATTTACCTGCTATGGATCATGAGGCCTGCATGCAGTAAGTGAATTCACACAGATCAGAAATAAGTGTACAAGAAAAGTGGGAAATGTCTTTGGCAGTTATCACCATTATTTTTTCTCTCCCTTCCTCTCTTCCAGTGCTCTAAAAAAAAGTAGTTGGGCTGGATGAATGAAAGTTTGATGCAGAAAAAAATGCAGGTTGTTGGCATGTGCCCAGTGCGCATGTGAAAAATATGAAGTTTACAATACAAATCTTAAGTTGTTTCACTATTAGTGGAAGGCGAATGGACTTTACAGAGAGAAAGTGAATGGGATAGAAATAATATGCAGGGTTTTCTGCTTTGCTGCAGGGGAAGCACTGATTTTTATTTTTACAGAAAAGTATTCACTAACATTCTTTCCATGTTAAAACTCTTATGTAAATCTTTACGGGATATCGTGTTCTTTGTCCAGACTTGTATATTTCTGCTACTTAGTGCTAATTTTTTGAGATAAAGCAAAATGGTAAATTTAAAAAAAAAAAATCACAACTTTGTAATGAAAACGATAATGGACCCAAATAACTTGTGTGTTAAAACATTTTTAATAAGCGTTTACTGGAGAACTTCTGTGAAAACTAAAATGTCACAACAAAATCTTATAGGCTTTTCTGTGGTCCTGTATATTAAAAATGCTGTTGCCTACTTTAACAGTTCTCACAATTCAGAAGACAAGTAGGGTGGTACTGTGCCAGTGTTTTAACTGACAAAATATATTGGAGGCTTTTTATAAATGTAATTCAGATCCTAGAAACGTGAATAGTTCCTTAAAACTCATTCTGTATTGAATAAAGGAAAATTATGAGAATTCAGCCTGTTGCATGTACAGGGAGTTTGTGCTGGTAAATCAACTGGCCGCTGATCAATTTCTGAAACTTAGAAAATACTTATTCATCTATATATATATGACAGTTTTCTAACAAATAAAAGCCACATTATTCTGGTTAATTCTGTACAGGTCTTCTTTCTGATGCATGTAGAATAAATAGTGCAGATTTGTTAGGAACTGTGAGCTAACTTTGCATGTTAGGAGCCAAGAACAAGTTCTGCATGCACATATCTCCTACTTTAAAACAAGAGCAAAGTTTAAAAGCAAGGAATACTTCAGCATAAGAATCTGACTAATTTGACAATTGCTTGCTCATTTACATACTCCCAGAGCAATTCTTCTCTTAGGAAACATGATTTGTTTCGTTAAAACAAGGTAAGAAGGGGAGTGAAGTTAGCAATACACTTTAAAGAATGGGGAGCTGATGATGGCAAGCACTACACATGGCTTGGAGGCAGTTGGTTAAAGGAGGTAAAGATATTAATAAAAATCTGTGGGCAGTAGAGCACAATAGAGTTCTTTAAATATAGAGAGTGTTCTTGAAGGATACAAAAGCTTAGTAATGATAGAAGTCCAATAATGGGCAAGGATGATAAATTTCTGCTGTGCAGAAAAAGGCATAAATATTCAGTAAATATTATGTTCTGTATTCAGAAAGAGGCTGGATTATGCTTTTACATCTCACCTCCTCCATCATTAGTGGTGGAAAGAACATATTATCACTGTACCAGCAACTTTTAACATTAAATGTTTTTAAATCTGCTGCACTGACACCTACAGATACCAAAAAAAAAAAAGCTTAGAAGCGATCTGAATTATTAATTTTGAGTTTTAACAAATCATGGTACAGTGGAGAAATTCTAGAAGGCTGGAGGGGAAGGGCAACTAATGTGCCCAAATTTAGAAACTATAATATGAGCACCTTGAAAGGCAGATAGATCAGAATGGACAAGTCAGCCCCTACCTTGTACTGCTGCATGGGATTACTCCATGGGAAGGCGTTTGCATTTGCCTTTGCCCTTGTTGAATTTCACAGATTCCTGATAGCTCTTTCCTCTAACCTGCCGAGGTCCTTCTGAGTAGCAGCTCTGTCCTCCAGGTCCCAATTTCATATCAGTTGCATACATGCTAGGAGTGCGTTCTATTGCATTATCCAGGTCATTAATAAAGATGTTAAACAGTGTTGACCCCAGGATTGATCCCAGAGGCATACCACTGGTAACTGGTTGCCAGTTGGACTTTATACCACTGATCACCACCACCCTTTAGCGTGACAGTCCAGCTGGTTTTCAATGCACCTTATCCACTTTCCAGTACATATCTCACCAATTTGGCTGCAAGGATACTGTGGGAGACCATGTCAAAGACCTTCAGAAAGTCAAGGTGGACACCACCAACTGCCCTCACTTTATCCACAGGACTAGTCATCTCATCACAGAAAGTAGTTAGGTTCACTGGGTATGATTTACCCTTGATAAATCTGTGCTGGCTGTTCCCAACCTCCTCCCTGTCCCTCACATGGCAGAAAATGGCTTCAAGGAGGCTTTGGTCCATAACCTTTCTGTGGACTGAGATTAGGCTGATTGGCCTGGGGTTCCCCATATCCTCTTTCTTGCCTGTCTTGAAGATGGGTGTGCTATGTGCCAGTTTCTGGTCTTTGGGAATCTCCCTTAATGCCATGACTTAGAAAAGATGGTAGAATGCATCCTTGCAGTGACACTGACCAGGTCCTTCAGCACTCTTGGATACATCCTTCTGATCCTATGGATTTGTACATGTCCAGTTGTATTCTCTTGCTGAACCGCATCTTCATCTACTGTTGGTAATGTTATGTTAGTACCTCAGACTTTTCCATGCACTCTGTCACCTGGTCCCCTTCTACATTAAGCATTAGGCCCACGTTTTCCTTAGCCTTTCTTTTGTTGCCAGTGTACTTGCAGAAGTCTTGTCACCTTTCCCATCCCTTGCTAGTTGCAACTCCAGGTGAGCTTTGCCTTTCCTAACTCTCTCTGTGCATGCTTGAGCAGCATCTCAAATAGTTAAAACTCTACTGAAATTTAGAGACACTGAATACCAAAGTTTGAATGTGGCCATAACATAGGAATTAGTGCCACTGTTCAAAAAAATAGGTGTTTGGTTGTTTAATTGTCCTAAGTGAGCAGAACTTCAGTGTTAGAATTCGAAGACTTGACATGCGTCAAGCAGTATAGGTGTCCCACAGCATGGTTTTTATGGGAAATTAATGAAAAGGTACTGTGTGTCAAACCACAAAAGCCTAGTTGCTTAATTGTTTTTCTCTTGAAGTACTGATTCAGTTTGGTCTTGCTTAGTTTGAGATTTAACTGAATGAATTAGGAATACAAATATTCTTAGGAACAGAAGGCAAAGCTGGAGGCCCGTAGAGAAGGAAGAATGTTCCCAGGGTTAGCATAGTCTGTGCACCACAGCTGGTTGCTGGACAGTGGCCAGGAATAATTTTGACATGTTTATTTCACATTTTTTCTCCATGAATGTGTTTTGAGGACACTTCATTAAGTATGTCCAATAGTCTTTGAAGCTCTGTGCCTTTAACATTTTTCAAACAACAGACAGGGTTGTGGATAGAAAAATGAAAATTATATTGGCAAGGACTATTTGCACAATGAAAACCACACAAGATAAGTGAGTGAAGGCAGTGAACTAGGACAGGTTAGACTTTGATTTATTCTTTTTTGTATGTTTATCTGTATAATGGTTTTTGTAATAAGAAGGTATGTTTCATCAGTAACATTGTGGTGACAGACAGTAATAAATCCTGCAAAAAAGGTATTTAAGTAAGTCATGGAATACGGATATACACTTTGTGTTGCAAATGTTGTCTTGTATACTGCATGGTGAATGCCTTACCAGTTTGAACAGCCGCTGCTATTTTGTGTTGCTTCTGGATGCTAATCAATCAAGCAATGTCATCAAATCTAGATAAGCCTGTGGAATATTTTTGTCTATGTAAATTTTAGAATTGGTATAAAGAAATGTGTTTATACCAGATTGACTAGAACATATACTATGTTATGTTCTGATTGTTCTTAAAATAAATGATGTATCAGTCACTTTGGCCCAGCAGTTGCTTTGTCAGTTGGGTCAGACCTCTGGGAGCTCCCAGCCAGGGAATTGGGGCATTCCATGCAGGAGAATCCATCGAAGTGGTGACAGTTCTTTCCCAGAAAATGAGAGGGATATGACTGTTTGAGCAAAGAACACGGGTGAACAGCTGAACTTCTCTGCTGGGGTCTGTATGAAAGAGTTTGGGCACAGCAGCAGCAGGGAGGGAGGATGCTGCATCCTCTGCATGTGCTGAGCACACAGCTGGGCGATTGCTTCTCTTGCTGCAGTTTTCACAAGGGTTCTACAGCCGTAGTCTACTTCTCCAGCTGTGAAAGTTAAACTGCCCTAAATTTTGCAAGATAATTTTGACTACCTTGGTTGTGTGTTGGGAATTATTATTTATGAGTATCAAATTTATGCAATATTCTTTAACACTGAAGGTACTTACTGTCACAGAACTTAACAAAATGTGACCTTTTTAATTTTTGCACTAAACTTGGATCTCTGAGTTTTATGAGAGTGTTTCAGTGAGATTATATTCTAATTTGTAAACTTAATATTTGATGATTCTTCAATATTGAACAGTTTATTTTATGCTTAGGAGTCAGTAAAGGTGGAAGTCATATAGGATTTAAGTTGCTTACACCAGTCATTAGATTTTTATGGGGTTTTTTAAGGGTGATTTGTTAAGTATATATTCCTTTCTGGTGAGTAGGATCATGTTTGGGAAACATAGGATATAATTCATAGTTGGGCAATGTTTTTAATATTCAGCATCATTAAATAAATCCAACTATTATATTTACATCACTGGTTTTAAAAGTATATGTGTTCCTAAAGCGTACTGGCACTCAGCTATCCAGAAAAAAAGGTCCTTACCCCTGAAACACAGTCTAGGTTAGCAATGTTAGAGCCAGAGTTTGGGCGTAGAATCAGTGTAGCACAAAACCAGTCAAAACAGTTCTTAGTACACCATCTGAGTAGTTAATCTGGTATATTTTTCAGTACAGGGCAATCTGCAAGGACCAGCTGTGCCTCACAACAGTTACACATTCTCAAGTGAATTCTTCTTTTGTAGAATTTGGACATTATTTCTGAGTTCAGCAGAAGAAAATAGGCCTTTTCCTCAAACATAAGAAACTCTAAATAGTTCAGTCTATAATTCTCAATAAGAGCTTTTTTGGTTGAGAGAAATTAGGCATTAGAGTCTAGTATGCTTTGATTGGTCTTAGGCATTGGGCAGTGTTACTTTTTTTTTTTTGGCACTAATACCCTTTTCTTTGTTTCTCTAACTTCTGCCTTAGAAATGTGTGTGTTACATGTGAGCCCTTTTGGCGGGGGACTTTCTCTTAAAAGTCATTAGTTGCTGGGCAATTAGAATTTTAACATCCTGGAAATCCATACTATCTTGGCCTAGCTTGTTTATTGCTTGATCTGACACAGTCATAGGTTTGCATTCTCACTTTGTCCTCTATACCATGTAATAGTGAGCTCTTCCCTGCTCCCCCCCCCCCCCCCCCCCCCCCCCCCAGTTCTTCAATGCTTGTTTAGCTTGAATCTGCAAATAAGACACATAGAAGTTACTTTTTAAAAGGCAGTGTATTTTCTGTATGGGGGATATTGCTGCACAAACATTATAAATGTCAGAATGTACCTTTCTGCCTGAAAGCTGTCTAGCTGACTTTTTAAGAAACTCTGTAATGGAAATTCTTATAGAAACAACTGTAGATGATGCTCACTTCACTTATTTAGTTCCATGGTAAAATTTAGTACTATGCTCAAGTTCGCAGCTGTAAAGTCAGAAATAATTCCATTATTTGAGTCAGAATTGGAAAGGCAGTTCACGTTGCAAAGTTTGGAGTGGTTTTTTGCTTTTTGTCAGCTGTTGGTTACCTTTCTTATAAGGAGAACATTAACAACATGCCCAGACTTTATTAAAATAATAAAAACCCTGTACAAAATCCTTCCTGAATGACACAATAAGTTTTATCTTATTTTCATCCCCTGAGGGATTCAGGTTAGTGTCCAAATAACCCAAAATGCCATAATCAAAATGGAAGAAGTGATTACGGGGTGATTGTTTCATGTTTAGCCTTTACATAATTTAAGGGCCAGCTATGATTCTGCGAAGACTTTAGTGCCATGTTTCAAACTTAAGTCAGTCAGATTGTGCAGGTGATTGTCTTAAGGTCAGATTGTCTTAATCCTTAAATCATTAATGGAATTTTTAGGGCTGTGTTATCTGAGACATTCAAATACATTTTGACTGTGTAAGTTCTGAGGTATCAAATATCTCTAAAATACGTTAGGACTGCCAGATTAAGAAAACAGAACACTTGCTCTCCTTCCAGCATTGCAGTCCTGGCTGGTTATTTCCGTAGTCTAAATTGATAATTAACAGAATCCTAAAACTTCATTTTCACTGGAAAATTATTGTTACGCTACCAGTAATAGCTTATTCATCAAATGTCAAAGTTGAGGAAGATGGGAAAAAGCAAGTAATATACAAGTAATGTTTTTTTTGGTCTTTCCTTTAGTCATCTTTAATTATTTTGGTTGGTACTGTTGTTGTACGTTAACCTCATTCTACTTGAAATAACCTTTTGCTTGTAGTATAAGAGCAAGTAAATAAAAAGTATATATAGCCATTTATTATAAAATATCTTTGTTCTCTGCCACTCAGTCAAATTCTCTTTAATCCTTCAGCATAGCATGGAATATGGGAAGGCTTTTTTGAGTACCTTTTTAGCTAATTCTGAAGTGTGGTAAGAGCATTGCAGCAGGAATTGCTGAAACAATCTGTCCTGTGTACATATACCCAATGTTACTGTGATTTTCAGGCTGTCCTTTGTTGTCAAGTGGTAAATACAATTTCATTCCTGAAAGGCATTTGTTGAGATTGGAGGTTTTCAAGACCCATCTGGACAAAGCCCTAAGCCCAGTGGTGACCCTGCTTTAAGCAGGGAAGTTGGATAGGATGACCTAGAGCAGTCCCTGCCAACCTGAATGATCATGTGAGTACCTGTGTACACAACAGCAGATGTCTGTCTAAAGCTATGTAAGTTTTGTTATAACTGCAATGAAATCGCTGTTTAGTATTTGTGATATTGTTTACCTGAAAAGAAAACTAATGTACTGGAGCAGGTACAAAGTGAAAGATAAATTATGTATTCTGTCCTTATTAGACCAAACCAGTCATTAATTATGAACAACAGCAAAGTCAAAAAGTCTCACAATTTAATCAAGCATTGCAAACTGAAAACCGTAATGGTATGCTGCAATTCCACTATGTATGACATTACATATTGACCTGGACAAGCTCGAGAAGGGGGCCCATGTGAACCTCATGAGGGCACCTGGGTCAGGGCAACCCCTGGTATCAATACACGCTGGGGGATGAAGGGATTGAGAGCAGCCCTGCCGGGAAGGACTTGGGGGTACGGGTGGATGAAAAGTTGGACATGTGCCGGTAAGGTGCACTTGCAGCCCAGAAGGCCAACCATATCCTGGGCAGCATCAAAAGAAGCGTGGCCAGCAGGTCGAGGGAGGTGCTTCTGCCCCTCTGCTCTGCTGGGACCCCACCTGGAGTACTGCGTCCAGCTCTGGAGCCCTGAGCACAGGAAAGACATGGACCTGTTGGAGCGGGTCCAGAGGAGGGCAACAAAAATGGTCTGAGGGCTGGAGCACCTCTCCTACAAGTACAGGCTGAAAGAGTTGGGGTTGTTCAGCCTGGAGGAGAGAAGGCTGCGGGGAGACCTTATTGCGGCCTTTCAGTACTTAAAGGGGGACTACAGGAAAGATGGGTACAATCTTTTTAGCAAGGCCTGTTGTGACAGGACAAGGGGTAATGGTTTTAAACTGAAAGAGGGTAGATTTAGACTGGACATAAGGAAGAAATTTTTTACAATGAGGGAGCTGAAGTGCTGGAACAGGTTGCCCAGAGAGGTGGTAGATGCCCCATCCCTGGCAACATTCAAGGTCAGGCTGGATGGGGCTCTGAGCAACCTGATCTAGTTGAAGATGTCCCTGCTCACTGCAGGGGGGGTTGGACTAGATGACCTTTAAAGGTCCCTTCCAACCCAAACCATTCTATGATTCTACGAAATTGCTAACACAATTGCAAGATATATAGATTCTGTCTTATGAAACTGCATTTTTGAGAATCCTGGCAAAATGTCTTAGCAGTTTGGACCCAAACAATAAATTAGTGCTTACTTTAGGACTAGGAGAACTGGGGGGCTGGGGGCAGGGATGGACGCGACAGGAGTAGAAGCAATTGCACAGTTTGAATTTTAAAGTAAATTCTAGAGTAGTCATTGCCAAGTAAGAGTGCTAGATGTGTCTGTTTCTCAATTTTTAAAAAAATACTAAATTAATTTCAATTTAAATTGTAAGAACTATTGACAGCATAGATTTCATGTAGTATCTTAAAAATTAAATTAGTAGTTTGCGTTTTGCAGAACTATTGTTTCCAGCTGCCCTCAGAATCAAGAACAAAATGTAGCAATTTGTATGGATTCATCATTTCACAGTTGCTTTCACAACAGTAAGGTCCAAGACTATTTTAAAATCAGAAGCTTTGACCTTTTAATACAGAATAATGGCAAAGGTGTCTAATACAGATGTGGAACTTATACAGGACTCCAGTTTGTGGCATTCAAAGCAGTACTACGGAGAAGGTATTTACTAAGGAAAACATAAAATGATAATCTGTCATTTTAAATTGGAAATATGGAAAAAAAGGTGTTCTTTTTTGGCATTCTATTTGTTATTATTCTATTTATTTAATACACATACATTTCATAAAATGAAGAATCCATATTGCTTTTTCTTCAGCCTTCTCTGCTCTGAGGTATCCTTCTGAGAAACAACTTTTATAAATTTTTTCTCAGGTCCTTGAATTTGCTTTTTTGGAGATAGTTATAGTTGTAAAATAAGAATTACTGAGACTGTATGCTGGACTGTCTGCAATAGTAGAAAATGTGTGGAACATCCTCATTTCTTGCAGTGTATGTGCTAGTCTTTATTCATACAATTAAAAAACCTTAGAAGTTGGTTTCAAAAGATTTATCTCCTCAAGAAAAGCAATCACTTTTCATTTGCTTTTTATCTTAAGCCAAACATTGAAGTTGCCCTATGTTGTTTCATAAATAAGCTTTTATTATCAGCAACATGTTATTGAAAGTAGCATAGAACCTGTCATGTAGGCACAGTTCCACTCTGACAGATGGGCATAGTGTAGGCATGCCAGCCAACCATTCTATACATCACCTAACAGAGTATGAAGGGAAGAATTTTTGTCCAGGATTGCCACTGTGGCATTCAGTGCATGTAAGGCTTGAAGTTTAGGAAATGTGCTCGGACTGGTCCATCTCATAGAATGACCAAAAATTTAAAAATAGCCTGGGTTTTAGGTTCTGCTGGGTTTGTACTGGGAAAAGTGGCCAGTTGCAGTGAGGCTTCTGTTTCTTTTTGGCTGTCTGCTGGAGTCGCCTAATGGGCTCAGCCAAAAGAATTCTGCCACAGACATACATTTCTCCCTGATTAATTACCTAAGTGTGGAAGCATAAGCAGTGTGTAATTTCTCCTGTAAGAAAGCTTCTGTTTGTGGCTGTGTGCATATCTCTTTGGATATAGAATAGGAGGATGAGGATCTACTGATACAGGATGAAATCCTAGTGTGAAAATATGATTTAAAATAGAAAATTCTGAATAAGAGTAAATCAGACTTCTGCAACTGAAGATTTGGATAGTGAAATGCAGAATATTTTTGCAGATTTTCAGAAATGCAAATCAGCTAATGCTTTGTTATTGGGATTTGGGGTTTTGGAGGGATTTTTATTTGTAAAACAAATTGGCTTAATGCCTTGTGCTTGATTTTATAAAGTAGCCAAGCACTGCAGGCTTTTGGCAAATATACTTGCTTGAACAAATGCTTTTGTGTGTTACACTAGTCAATCTTTGTCTGTCATTTTTACCTTCCTTAGCATTTTTGCATAGCTTCAATGTTTTAGTCTTTTATTTCAAGTCCAACTCGGCCTTTAAATACCAACGGATTTTGCTAACTTTCCTGGAAGTTATGCTGATATGATTCATTCATGCTTTTTGGGGAACTTGGTTTCAGTTTAAAAGTTCCTAAATTTTGGAAAATAATGGTTGCATGGCACTGTCATTTACAAGATGGCACAGTACATGAAAGAACAGGTGTGAAAAATGAAGTGAATAAAATTGCTTTTGAAATATAAATGGTCATTTCATGGGCTTCTGTTAGGAGAACGTCTTTTCTAAACTGTACTAGGTATTTAATTTTTCTTTTTAGCTGAATGTTTTCCTTCTGAAATGAAATTACATAATAATATTTAACACTTCTTTACACGCCTAGTTTTAAATTAAAATTCATAATTAAGCTTAATATGAAATTACAAGATTTAATTTAATGCTTTCTTCCAGTACCTGAACTAATGTTCACTGCATTAGAAGGTGCAGTTGTCATTGAGAAGCTTTGTTCCTTTAACAAAAGGTACCAAAAATAAATTCAGTTAGGGTCATAGTGGTTTAGTTTAATACTGTTATGATAATAAGTACTATAATTACTTTCAGATAGTTCTTCCTTCCCAGAGGATGAGATTTTTAGTTTTGATGCCTGCTTAAACCGTGAGAATGACAGTAAAATTAATGTCATAACCTTTACAGCCTATTTATCATTTTCTGTGTAGTATCCTAAAGGATTTTGTGTAACATCTAAAATAATGTCCTGGTATGGACAAGCATCAAATTAGGTTAATTGGGTTCACCGGATACTCAGATTAAGTCTGTCTATCAGGACACCATTTTCATGTAAAAGACCTGTGGGTATCTTTCTGTGAAATTTGCTTTTAAATTATGACATGTATATGCTCTGCTTCCTTCGGTTGTTAGACCAATTTACACTGTAGGTTTTTTCCAGTTTATTTGATATTTTTGCTTCTTCTGGTTGAAAACTCATTTATCCTTTCATTCTGTGGTAACATAAGGAGTAGTATAGGCATGACAGCTTATTTTGTGGCATTAAGGTAAGTTTTACTTTTTAATTCTGTCCACCTTCAACTCCACTTCACTTGAAATTCTTGTAATAGATTTCTTTTCATCTCTGAGCAGTCAGCAGCAGATTTCAAGAGAACCATTTTGAGTTCTGGAGTACTGCGACTTGAATGATTTTATTTATTGTCCTATGGTAGAGTTACAAACTGAGCAAACCAGATTTTAAGATTATAGAGAGTTTTAAAAGTTTTATCATGGGATAGGCTCTCAGGTGGAGAAAAATTGGTGATAATGCCAGATAGAAATAATCAATATCATCTTCTGTATTTGGAAAGAACCAGTATTGGACTCAAATATAACCAAGGAAGACTGTAAGAATGTTTGCCTCCTCCGTATTCAATAAAAACAACGGGACATCCTGAATTATTAGTGGTGTCCAACCTAAAATTTGTTCTGGACATAAGAGTATAGAACAGGTGAAAAATTTAGTTAATAATTTTATTTCTAAGGTTGTCTCTTTTTTGAACATCAGTATGTTTTTTATGGGAAGTAGTCATGCCAAGCCAGATTTATAGTCAAATGAAAAAAAAAAAAAAATTCCACTGAGGGCAGGTATAGGTAGGTGTATAGATGTTATATCCTTCAACTTCTGTACTGTGCATTGATTCAAAATTTCAGAACTTTTTGATAAGACTGCAGTTTATGTTTAAGACACACATCAAACGTGTGTAGATATTAAGTATCTATTAAACATGTTACAACCTGGCTGAGAGATGTCACACACTGTCAATGAGAAAGGAACATGAATCGTTATACTTGTAGTAAAGTTGCGGTGGGACTGGTTCCAAGACTAGCGCTAGGCAGTGATCAGAAAGACAGTATCACTGTTGATAAACTTGAAAATAGTGTAAAATGCAGACAGGACAGTCACATAAACTTATGTGGTTTGCTTTGTAAACTGTGTTCGTATTCAAAGAAAACATGCTTTAATACAGTCATATGTATAACAATGGATAGAAAAATTTGAAGGGATGATAAGAAGAATCTTACCCTGACTTCAAAATCTTGAGCTGTTCAGTTTTTCCAAAAAGGAGGGTTACTTGCTTAAACATCTGCAAAAATAAAGGGCAGTGAAAGGTTCCTTGGTATAACAACAATAAAAAAAAATTTATGAATGCCTAGAAGATGAAAAGTTGAGTTGAGAAATTATAGGTTTGGTTTTTTTTTTTTACTGACAGTAGCTGATCAGTGTACGAGCCTGTGAAATAAGCACTAGATTTTCTAGATCAAGACCATTATCTTACTGCAGTTAAGGCTGAATTCAAATCAGAGATGCCTGCACAAAATGTTTGGATTTGTATGGTCCAATTTTCTGTCCTCATGTTAGCGTTTGAATGCTTGGAAGAAGATATGGAGCTTGTATTTCCACATAGTGTTCTAAGAATTACTGATCTGTATCCTGAAGTCTGGTTTGCTTGCTATAATTCTAAGAGGAATTAGTAACCATAAGTGAGGCACCCTCTTAAATGATTTAATGCTCCCTACAACTGGGAGGGACCATGAAAACCTATAAAAATGTGACTTCAGAATAATAATTTTGAGAACCTTCATTTGAACATAATTTCTTACATTGTTTTTTTACAAGAATATGCGTTGCTGTAACGACTTCAATATGTCTTCAAGTGTTGGAAATCCTAAAGTGGAAGAAAAACTTCTGACTGGTTCTGTAAAAAGATCTTGTTGAGTAATATGGCCTTAAAGAAGGGTGTTGTACACTGTGGGTGACAAGTTGAAAATCCACGCTGATTCCTAGAAGTGTTTTGCCATTCCAAAATTACATCAATGTGGTCTGTTCCATTATTGTAGGTTGAGGGAGTTGTCTATATGTTACCACAATGTGAAACTACATTTAGATGAGCCGACATATGTTTGTATACTGGGTCTGACAGATCAGAGCTTGACTGCTTAAGTACCACGGACAGAGGCTCTTTGAGGCAGCCTGGGATCTGCTGATGCGCATCGGCAAACCTATGCCAGCAGGTGCTGGTTGACATATGGGAGCTTCTTATTACAATATGGCTCAGCACGGAAGATACAGGTACCAAAGAGCCTTACCTGTTTGCTGTGTGAGAAGTCTCCTCACAGCAGCCACGATCAATTTTCTTTTATGCTTTGGTATTGAACTTCCTGGAAATGGAATTGGGTTTGCCTCTTTTGTACTTTACTGCTGCTCACAGAAACATCTCCTTCCTGGAACCTCGCCATTGCTTTTTGAGAGTCAATTGCATGATAGTAAAGAAACATATTCAAGACTTATTTTTGTGTTCGGCAATTGCATCAGAATTTGTCCTAACTATTTTTGTATTTATCCAAAAACAGGCTTTTGGTACTTCATGTGCTCTGAGGGGGGTTCTTGAGTGCATATCTGGAATGTTCTTTATGTAAGATTTTACCGGCTGTTAAATTGGCCAGGAAAGTAAGCAAACTCCACATCCGCACAGCTGGCTCTGCTCATGGGAAATGTTATAGATATGCACTGGTGTGAAAGCCTAGGTCCAAGTAAACCCCCAAGTAGTTGGAGTTCCATTTGTGTCGGTCAACGGACTTGTCTGTTGCCTTCCCAAAGCCTCCAACTGCATCAGGAGAACAAGAGTTTTATACCCTGTGTGACTTTTAACATGTTAGTGGTGTTCAGCCAAACCAAACTATTATGCAACCATTCCAAAAGCTAGACCATTTTATGATAAAGAAAATCTAAGTGGATAATAACACAATTTTATATTGTCCTTGTATTATACTATGTCTTTCTTACTTGACTGTTGAATGACACTTGACCAAAGCTTAAGCAACACACTGACTGCACTGGAAAGAAATAGCCAACTCTTAAGTTACTGGGTGGACACTTGATGTAACGCTATTTTATGTCAAACATTATGCGTCAAATTTTGCGGTAAGTACCAACGTCAGATTCAGGAGAGGTGGCAGTGTAATGTTTGCTTTACAAATGCAAGCTAGTATTTTCATTGTAGCATCTATGGAAGATTCTGCTTGTCAGTCAGTTATGTGGGATCTGTGCAGTCACATGTTTGAAGGAAAGTGGTTGCTTAACCCTTCATTGTCTGTAATTCTTCAGAATGTGTTGTCACATTGGAATTCATGACATGTCCTCTTTTCTGGCTATAATGGGGGTTTTCAATTACAAGAAGCCTAAGTTGTACCGAGTGTTGAAATACGGAGATGCATATAAGGGTGTGTGTGGTCCAGAGAAACACTTGGTTTAAAACTGTGATGGTGTTTTGCATGAGGTATGAGCATACTAGGGTCCATTCTGAAATATAATTTTGGAAAACTATTGCCATTGTCCTTTTTTTTTTAGTTTATAAAAAATTATCGGAACTTCTAAGTATCTGTATTTCTTCTTTCCAGGAACATTGTCGTAACTATTAAAGGGCATAATGCAGAATCCTTTAACTTTTTCTGCAGGTATAGTATACTTTCTGTACTTTTTTTGAGAAATTAGATGCTTGTAATTCAAAATGTGGAAAAAATATCATCATCATTAATAAATCACTGTATAACTCGTGTCTACTATTCTACCCTAATATGGTTAAAAAAAAAAAGCCATTTTACTGCAGCATTTATCATTTTAAACAATTGCAATAGCAAAGATTGTTTTCTTCTTTAGGACATTGCTAATTACTGTTTACCACCTATAGTTGAAACTTGAAATGTATGCATCTGCTTGTTTGATTTAGCAGAATTAAGTGTTCGGGGTTTATTACAATTTTTTTATCCTCATATATTTGAAAATCATTGTCATATTTGACCCCCATATAACTGGGGGTCAAATATATTTGCAAGTTATGCTACAAGACTAGCACAAACAAGAAAATAAATATTTTCTAAATATAAACTTAGATTTTTAGATTTTAAGTGCCTTTTCTCCAGCATTCCTATCTTTACTAACATTTTTTTGTGCTTAACTGTATTTCTTCTATGTCTCTTCAGAAGTGATCTTCTGTTGATTTAGTTTTCAGTAGGGTTAGCATCTTGAATTTTTCCCTCCGTTATTAGTAAGGGTATTTGTGCTGCAATGTGTATTCCCCAACCTCTAAATATGCAGCCATAACTTTAATGTCCATTACCTTTTGATCTGTATCACAATGCTGATGTTTAAATATGAGTTTTAACTTGAATGTCATTTTTAATGATACTTCTTAACTGTGAGTGAATGTTTGATGGATATGACATAAGCTGTAAAGGACCTTTCAGAACCATTGCAGGTTGTCAGTTAAGTTTCCATTGTTAGTGCTTACGTTAATTAAGAAAAGCACTATATGTTACTTAACTTGAAGCCTTGAGCTTTTACTGTCGTGTAAGTTTACACTTTACCTGTTTTGTGAAGACTGAGTTTTTTATGATACTGTAATAATTCTGAGGAAGCTATTCCAGGAGGATGTTGTGCAAATTGATCTTAGTTGATGGGTTCTCTGTCTGATGGGACTATTCTTTCAAGGGAGACAGTACTTACTGTTGTGTAAAGCTATCCACCCTGCAGTGTGCTCTACATCCATATGCTTATGACTGAAATACTTAATTCTAATACTTAAAAGCCTCAATTTAATTTTTCCTTTAAATAACAGGAATTTGATGACTGTTGTAGTCAAACTCTATGTGTTATCTTTATGTTAAAGCAATTTCTGAATAACAGGAGGAGAATATAGACTGTGAAACTGTTTTCAAACTTGAAACTGATGAAGCATTTGCTCTGAGATTTTTTTGAAGACTTTTTTTCTGAAACAAAAACCTATTCCAGTCA
This sequence comes from Fregata magnificens, assembly GCA_013389945.1. NCBI lineage: Eukaryota > Metazoa > Chordata > Aves > Suliformes > Fregatidae > Fregata > Fregata magnificens. The sequence goes on from WAAD01022454.1 coordinate 20,119, forward strand.
CTATCCTGTTATGAACTTGCACCCAGAGTGAATTATAAGAGCCATGTTGTAAACTTTGGAAGTGAGGGTTCATGTTAGAAATCATAACCAGATCCTGACCGAGAGCTATATCAGTGTGAAATCATGATATTCTACACATATACTAGTCTCAGTATATTTTTTTGTATTCTTTTACTATCACTCTTTTTTGTTCTCATATCAAGCATCACTTTGGTTTTTTAAATGTGTTATGTCATTTTGAAAATGCTGAGGCTATTAGCAATTTATAATGATTTATGTACAACTATAATAACATAGGTACTTTTCTTAGAAATAAAAAGGTTTGAAAATAAACGGTGTTGGAAGTAGAACCTATCCATCAGTTACATTCAGTATAGCATTTTTGTCAGTCTTTCTGTACTTTGAAAGTGCTTGTTATTTTTCATCTGAGTATGGAAGTAATGGTTAGTGCAAGTTCTTTGAGTGACAACATAAACCCTTCACTGCTGCCATTTGTCATGTAATAGCAGAAGTTCTGTCATTTGATATGTACTACTTCAGGGCATCTATGTTTTTCTCAATTTAAAATATTTTGTAAGAAAGGTGATTATCATTTATGTAACAAGCAATTTTAACTCCGTGTTCAAACAGATGCACTTTTCTGAATAATGATAAATATTTAACTTCTAAGATTTTATTTTTTTCCTAGGAATTATGAAACTGTCATTGAAGCATCATATTCTGTCATTCACACTCATGTTAATATTTGCTGTTGAGCAAGTGCTGGGGTTTTTTTATGCTGCTGCATGACGTAAAATACCAGTGTGCCTTAGAGAACTGAAATACCTTTGCAGGAGTGGCACTGTCAGATTTAGAAAACATTTTTGTTAAATGACTCTAACGTGAAAAAAATTTGTATCTTACACAATTATTGTGCAAAATATAAGGTTGTCCTGGTTTATCCAGGAATCTATTTAATATTTTTTTTGTCTTTTTTTAAATTTACATTGGAAAAGTATATCACAGGTTAAAATCATAGTTTGGTTCCTTGGGTATGTTTATTTTAATTTAAAAAAAACCCATAGTTTTTTAAAAAGTCATTGTATAGTTTAGTACATTTTGTATCCATGTTAGTACGGTCATTTGGTGCTGGGAGATCTCAAACTTCAATTAGCCATGTAAATGTGTTTCTTAGCATCAACTCTCACTTTGCTGGAACCCCTGCTGCCTTTATATCATTAACATAAATGCAGGTGCAAATAGCATTTATGTACTTTGATAGAAAGCAGTTGGAGACATTTCACTGTGGGACACGACACTTTCAGATTGTGTACATCTGTTCAAATAATGTATCCAAGCCAGTGACATGAATGCAAGGATAAAAACATCTGCCCCTGAGACCATTTGCCATACAGCAGATGCTTACATCTTTATTTATGCAGATGGTTTGTGTGATGAGCTGAGCAACGATGAAAGCAAGAAAGTTTGACAAAGATTTCAGGGTATTGCTTGGGATGGGAAAATATGTTGGTAACAGCACTTTGTTTTCAGATGTCTACCAAAAGAAGAACATCTGTTGTAAATACTGATGTTTTTAATAGCATGGACGTGTTATTTGGGGCATTAACTAGATTAACACAAAATCAGTAATGGATTTTTTTTTTAAAAAGATCTCTTGCATAAAAATTGTACTGCAGTTATAGAAGATAATAGTTTAATAGAAGTAATTACTTTTAACAGGAAGGCTCAGCTGCTTTGCTTCAAGATGTTCTCAAGTTTATAAAAAACACTGAATTGACTGAAAAGTGTGCAAAGGTAGAATATTTTGAAATAACAACATAACTTGTCATGAAGTTGTTCAGAGGTTGTGTGTGGTGCTGTAAAAGATTTCATGACTTTGGGGATTTTTCAATAGAAACTGTATTTAGTGTTACAAAATTATTAGGCAAGTAGTTTAGCCTTTCTGTTGTTTGAAAGTTACCGTAGGGTAGTAGATGTGAGTTGCAGATCTAAACTGAGCTGGTACATAAAAGAAGGAACAGAAAGTGCCCCGGTGTGGCGTTCCCAGCCACAGCGAGGCTTGCCCGGCTCTGGTGGTGGCCAGAGGCAGCGGTGATGGGCACTCGACTCCCCCTGCTGGACTCAGCACCAAGGGGCTCCTTTGTCTGTGGGAGCATGCCAGATACACGTGAATTTAATTAGAAATATACTGATATTTCGGCACACGGCGAGTTAAGGATATCATCTTTGGCCTACATTCCTGTTGACTGCATTCCTGTTTTCATTCCCTCATATGCTGGCACCCATTACAAGTGTTTGCTGATATATTATCACTTAGCAGTGTCTTCAATCAATTCCTTTACAGCACATCCAGTACCTTCTTGTGAGAACGGGTGCTGCCTGTAATTGATACAGTGGCCAGTATGGGCAAGCTTAGCAATGTCAGTCAGCTTTGCAAATAATTGTAATTATGCAGGGGGGGGGAAAGGCATTCAGATACTGTAATTTAAATTATTTTCTGCTACATCCTACTGCCAGAAAGGCCTAGCTACGTTCAGGTTCAGCAGCATGTAATAATTCTATATGTTGTGAAAACTAATGTCTTCCTAGCCAGGGCCATAGTCCTTCTGAAGATGATTTAGTTTTCCTGTACTTTACAGGGCTGTGTGTGTCTTTGAAAAAATATACATACCTATTTGAAGTACTGTGGAGATCCTCTAATCTTTATTTTTGTTTTAATCCTTAGTGGAATTGACTACAGGTGGCAATGTTTTGCATATCTCGGCCAGAGCTGTAGAGTATTTTTCTGAAGAAATTTGGGTCATGAAGAAAGAAGAGGGGGGACAGAGCAAACAAAAATCCTGGATAGAAATTCCCCATTCAAAAGTTAGATCACTTAGGTCATTTTCAAAAGAAATGAGCTATTTACAAAATTCCTCAGAAAATACTCTCCAACTGTCATCAAAGTTTAACAATGTGTTCTGGCCCTTTCTTTGGGGAATGATAAACCCTGTGTATAGTTTGTACAGGAAGACACAAAATAGGCCAGGCCAAGTCTGACAGTCTTCTGCTCTTCCGTTCATCTTTCATGAGGGAGCACTTTCCGAGGTTTGTAGTACAGAAGTCACCATACAGATGCTTTTAATGCCTCAAGTAAAAGATATTTGCTCTATTGAGCCAAAGTGGTGAATTAATTGTTTGTTTTGTCTTGCATACGGGCTCTGCTCAGAAAGAGGTGCTCTGGTTGTCACAAAAAGAGTGATACTCTATAAAAGGAGTAACAGTTTTGCAGTTCTGTTGTGCTCGCTATTTGCACAGCAGTATTTGCAAAAAAATTTTGGGAGTAAGAGGCATAATTCCCTTACTGCAATCAGACGTACGTGTTTTCTGTCCCATAGAGGGAAGGGAGGAGGGTTGAACTCTCAGTAAGATGAAGATAGATTCTATTCTCAGCTTGTTTGAAAGGGGAGCAAGAGTCTCGTCAGAAAATATTTCATGATTTATTCATAAAATGGTTCTGCTTGACCTTTTTGTGCTGCATAGTTTCTGAAGAATTCTGCCTTCATTTTTGTAGCAGACCTGGTCGTTATTGTTTCCTGCACTTAAGGAAAAAATAAGTTATTAATTACCACTTATATTAGGCATATCAAGATTTTGTCCAGGTTGATGTGATCTTGATCGTCCTTTTAAAAAGGACTTTACATTGACATCAACTTTACAGTGAATGAATTACTGTTTAGGTCCATATCTTTCTTGAAGCTCGCTAAAAGAAATTTCAACTGGCAGTTCTCCCAGAAAATAATTTTTAAAAATCCAATTACAGTCTTTTCTTTTGAATCTTCTGTTTGTCCCCACCTTCTAAAGTACCTAATTCATATTTGCAATGCCATTGAAGGTTTATGAGTTGTTATGACCAGTGCTTGTATCACCTCCCTTCAGCTATTTTCTGAACAATTAGTTCCCCCAAGTGGCTGCGTCATTGAAGCCATGCTTCGCAAATCTCCAGGGATGGTATCCTCTGTGGAACAGAGTGACTGGGCAAAACTGACTAAGATAAACCACTGGATTTGCTGTACTACCGCAATAATTTCCTCTCTACTCAACTGAGTCCTGTCGGAGCAGCATGGTTTCTAGATAATGCCCACTTGAAGTTTGACATGGTTGGTTGCTGAAACTAGTAGAGGCATATAGTAGCTGAAACACAGTGTCTTTGATGTATCTAACAGGCTCTGTCAGACAGAAGTTCTATGCTTAAACAGAAAAGAACCAGTGTTTTAATCTTTAATAGTGATTTGTGTGGTTGCAGAGGCCAGGCACCGTCCCAAGCGCATAGATTTATCTGCATAAACCTTGTTCCAAAATTCTCTTATTGCCATAGCGACAAAAATCTGTCTGATTTCTTCAGCTGTAAAGGTGGAAAAAGTTATTAATAATTACAGATGCTTTATGTCTAGCTCTCTTTACGTCAGTTTTCATTTCTTGATTTGAAAATATTTTGATCTGCTTAAAACCTATTAATTATGTTAACCTTAATATGAAATGAGTAGCTTATAACTTGAAAGACTATGCCTTCAAAAAAATGGAAAGCTTTTAAAGTTCACAAACACTGCATGAGAGGTGTTAAGAGAACATGTGGACCTGCTAATAAATGTATTTTAAATTCATTGCAAAAGTGTGTTTAAAAATCTCTTATGTATATATGTTCTGACTTTTAGGAAAGACTTCCAAGAGTTTCTTCCTTTATACAGTAGCACAGAAGTGGCTTTTTTTTATAGAAGGTTGTGTTAAGCCTTGCATTGCCCACATTTTATATAAGATTGCTTTTGAATATTGCTTTACCCACATGTGGCTAATACATTTGATATTACAACTCAAAAAGGTTACCTCAAAGCTATCGGCCACTTGCTATTCCCTGTAGAAATAGGATTTCATACATATTTTAAAAGTTACTTGTGTTGGGACAGTAGAGAGATATGTGAAATCTAAATCTATGAGAAACCCCAATTGATGTCTTAGATTATTATTGTTGCTAATGCTGATAATATAGTATCTAAATGCATTGATTTCTTGATGTGTTAACTTTTGTTTAGCAGATCTCCTTTTGTATGGGTATTGTTTTACGTTGCAATTTTCTCTGAGGACAGAGATACTGGAGCCAAGGTTCTGGTGACATCGTATTGGTAGAAAGAAGCCTTAACTGCAAAAAGAAACCTTAAATAGAATCATAGAATTATAGAATGGTTTGGGTTGGAAAGGACCTCCAAAGACCATCTAGTCCAACCCTCCTGCAGTGAGCAGGGACACCTTCCACTAGATCAGGTTGCTCAGAGCCCTGTCCAGCCTAACTTTGAATGTTTCCAGGGATGGGGCATCTACCACCTCTCTGGGCAACCTGTTCCAGTGTTTCACCACCGTCATTGTAAAAAATTTCTTCCTTGTATCTAGTGTAAATCTACCCTCTTTCAGTTTAAAACCATTACCCCTTGTCCTATCGCAACAGGCCCTACTAAAAAGATTGTCCCCATCTTTCTTATAAGCCCCCTTTAAGTACTGAAAGGTTGCTATAAGGTCCCCGGAGCTTTCTCTTCTCCAGGCTGAACAACCCCAACTCTCTTCAGCCTTTCCTCATAGGAGAGGTGTTCCATCCCTCTGATTATTTTCGTAGCCCTCCTCTGGATCCACTCCCAACAGAATCATAGAATGGAATAGCATAGAATCATAGAGTGCTTTGGGTTGGAAGGGACCTTTAAAGGTCATCTAGTCCAACCTCCCCTGCAGTGAGCAGGGACATCTTCAACTAGATCAGGTTGCTCAGAGCCCATCCAGCCTGACCTTGAATGTTGCCAGGGATGGGGCATCTACCACCTCTCTGGGCAACCTGTTCCAGCACTTCAGCTCCCTCATTGTAAAAAATTTCTTCCTTATGTCCAGTCTAAATCTACCCTCTTTCAGTTTAAAACCATTACCCCTTGTCCTGTCACAACAGGCCTTGCTAAAAAGATTGTACCCATCTTTCCTGTAGTCCCCCTTTAAGTACTGAAAGGCCGCAATAAGGTCTCCCCGCAGCCTTCTCTTCCCCAGGCTGAACAACCCCAACTCTTTCAGCCTGTACTTGTAGGAGAGGTGCTCCAGCCCTCAGACCATTTTTGTTGCCCTCCTCTGGACCCGCTCCAACAGGTCCATGTCTTTCCTGTGCTCAGGGCTCCAGAGCTGGACGCAGTACTCCAGGTGGGGTCCCAGCAGAGCAGAGGGGCAGAAGCACCTCCCTCGACCTGCTGGCCACGCTTCTTTTGATGCTGCCCAGGATATGGTTGGCCTTCTGGGCTGCAAGTGCACCTTACCGGCACATGTCCAACTTTTCATCCACCCGTACCCCCAAGTCCTTCCCGGCAGGGCTGCTCTCAATCCCTTCATCCCCCAGCCTGTATTGATACCCTCATGAGGTTCATTGGGCTTGTCCAGATCCCTCTGGATGTCATCCCATCCCTCAAGGGCGTCAGCCACACCATTCAGCTTCGTGTCGTCTGCAAATTTGCTGAGGGTGCACTTGATCCCACTGTCTATGTCATTGATGAAGATATTAAACAGTACTGGTCCCAGTACAGACCCCTGAGGGACACAACTCGTCACTGACCTCTGTCTGGATATTGAGCTCTTGACCGCTATTCTCTGGATGTGACCATCCAACCAGTTCCTCATCCACCAAACAGTCCACCCATCAAATCTGTATCTCTCCACTTCAGAGAGAAGGATGTTGTGGGGGACTGTGTCAAAGGCCTTACAGAAATCCAGATAGATGACAGCATGATAATGAAGCAACTCCTATGTATACTTTCAAGCAACAGAGGAAGGGAATTCTGGAAATTGAGAAAGTGGAGTTACCTAACTACTAGTAGAGATTATTACTATTTTTTTTCTCCACCCCCACCTTTTTTTTTTTTTGCATGTTATGTTAGATGCTAATTTTCTGAAAAGTAGTTCTGTATAAACTTTTGCATATATTAATATATAGTTGATAGTGCAATAAAGATGTTTTGGGGAAAAAAAAAAGACTGAATTAGACAGGAAACTGAAGAACTTCCTTAAATATGAACTGTGTTCCCATGATCTTGGTTTACTGTGAGTTATCTCTCCAAAATGACTGTTTATGCCAAAAATAGTTTTCGTGTATTCCCACACTGAAAAAAGTTGCTAGAAATTTTAAGGTTGGACGTCTGCTTTAATGGAGTCCAGTTAATGTCAAAAAACCATTTTTATTGTGTAACTTTGTTGTTGTAATGCTCTATTCTGCTAAGAAGAGTCTTTTGGAGACTATTTAAGGAATCCAGGAAGTATCCCACTGCTCACAGAATTTCTTGAAATGCACTATAATCCTAATCCCTTAAGATAATAAACTTGCATAGACTTTGAAGCAAAGAAGACCTTTCTAAATGATAAAATGCTTAGTGCACAACTAGTAAATCACATTGATGCTCAAGTCAGAATTAATTATATATAGCTTTAAAGAGGTCTAATATTTCCTTTTGGAATGTTAACAAACTATTTTGATCTTGTTTCTTCTATGGTGTACCAGAACACGTTTTCTAAGCATATTTGTACAATCTCTATCTTAGTGTTTGTGTGAATGATGTATTGTGATTTTCCAAACTTGCATTAGAATACTTTGTTATATTGTTTATTTTTCTAGTATATTTTAAATTGTACAAAAGGACTCCTATGTAGACATAATTATATTACTCTTTAAAAAATCAAGTACTAAAAAGCCAAGAAATGCAAGATAGGAGGTTATCCCTGTGGCTTAAATGCTTCTTCTTTCCAAATCACATGTAATAGTAATGTTTGTTACCCATCTTAAGTCTGCATTTAATTCCCATATCCCACCTTGACTCTTTGGCCTAGACATTTTCCAAGTCTCATTTCTAGTTCTCTTGGCCTTCTCCTGCTTGCCCTGTATGTATCCTAGTTTCTCTTCCACACTGTCAGCTCAGCAGTTAGGAGATAAGGAGAGGCCATTTCTTTGTTCCAGCTGAGGTGTTTGGACCTAAAGCTATAGTTTTAGGAAGAATCCAGCCCAGCCTGAAGCAGGAGCATGTTCAATAAAATGTAATCATTGGGAAAATTAGCTGCTTAAAATATCTATTAAACATATGCTAAAAGCGTACAACTTTACCAAATTTGTGCAGCTTTTCACAGATGAAAGAGACATTGCTGTGTCAAATATCAAATGCACAGATGTGTTACTAGATTCTTCTTTTTTTTTTTATAAATACAGACATACGTGGGGATGGCTGGCATTTTCTGTTGAAATTAATTTTAGAAAATTATCTGAGGCAAATACCCAGAACAGAACATTCCACCCAAATAGTTAATTAGGCAAAGATAGAAACAACTACAAACTAATTGTTATAATGTGTGGAGTTGGGCACTCCTGATTTGTAGGCTTTATTACCAACCTTACTTCGTTTAGGTGTGTGGGAAAACTAGTTTTGAACATAGAAGGCCAAATTCTGTTTTCTAGAATATATGCAGTTCCATTGATTTACATGGAATTACAGAAAGTGTAAATCGGCGTAGAATTTAGCCCCCGTATTTAAAAGCCTCACTAAAGCTACCGAAGCTTCATTTTTCTGAGCTTTTTGTTCTGGTGCTGTTGACTGTCTGCCATGACACCGAAGCTAAAGCATCCCGTCTGTTTACCACATTAACCCGCTTTACTCAATTATTAAGCTATCACCTTGCATTTGGTGTGTAATATATTAGATTTTGAAACATTTTTTGAGGAGAGAAAAATGGCAGAGAGCAAGAAGCAGTAGCTTTCTTAATGCATTAACTGGAAGTTAATGTTTTATATTGTTGTTTTGTATTGTCTTTTTCTGGGTTTTGTTGGTTTTGGGTGTTGTTTGGGGTTTTTTTGTCCTGGGATCTATTTATAACTGACTGAAGCACTTTTGCAGGTGGTGTTTTTTTGCATGCTAATCCTGCAGAGAAACATTGTGTCCAACAAGATATGCTGGGTCAGCAAAAACAAGAAACTTGTGCTGGAAAGGCAGTATCCACAGGTATTTAGTGTGTATGGAGATTTGGCAAAATGAATGATTAACTATCATTGACAGAAATAAATCTAGTATTGTCTGTTAGAAAGTTGTGCATTTTTTCTTTCCCATAGAACAGATATTCTTCCTTTCAAAGTCAGCAAAAGACTCAGCAACGTAAACATGCATTTAATAAAATAGTTCATTAATCTTTTTCATCTGTATTCTTCCTTTCCCTTCAAAACAAAATGATCCTTTTATTGTGTTATTTCCTGTCACTTGTCCAGTCATACACAAATTAAATACATACCTACACAAGTGAGATGGTCCTACAAGGATTATTTAAAAAATTAACACTATTACACAGTGTTTTCTGGCATTATGGTGGCTTATTTTAATGTTCAAAATAGACCAGGTTAGTGGGGAAAACTAAATTTCTTCTGATGCTTTCTACAATGTCTGAGTTCACCAATGTTACATGCTTTACATAGAGAACAAACAGAAGGAGGTACAAAAAGAAGGCAGAACAGACTGGAGTAGACCAGACTTGAATGACTTAGGAAGGAGGGGGAGCCATGAGTGAGCAGCAGCCCGTGGAAGATATTCTGGCCTCCAGAGGACTCTTCCTGGCATGGCTATATCAGAGACTTTGATGCATCATTGATTTTTTCTTTTAATTGGTATATCACTGTCCAGACCTATACAATTTTAAAGTTATTTAGAAGGGGTGAAAGCTTATGACATCCTGCAAGTTTCTGAGTGATTTGGTACTTGCAGGTACTAGCATGGTAACCATTAATCTTTTAACAGAGACTTTTAAAGTAAATGGATTGAATTGCATTTGATTTAACCTTGTGCGTAATTATTCAAAAGTGTTTACCTGTTGCCCTAACTCTATGCCTATTTGAAAGACTGAGAACACAGCAGTTAAGAGAGCTTCACATCATTCAGATATTAAATCTAATGTTTTCATTCATTTCCTTTATTTTTAATGAAAATTTTAGAGAAAGTATGAAAATTGTTGCCTTCCGGTGAAGGACCTGTAGACTGACTTGTAGAAAGAATGGGCCATCCTCAAAAATGCCATTGCAGAGCCTCCCTTAACCGAAAATTCCCCTTCTTAGATGCAAGACTTCATGGGTTTGCACAGGCATGAAGGCTTTTCCTCAGGTCACAACTGACAAGTCAAAATGAGTCCTTTGTATCGGAGACAGAAATTTGGAAGAAGGTGTGGAATAGAATTGGAATGTCCCTGAAAGATGCATATTAAGTTTCCAAGTGGCCTTCTGGTGGCCAGACAGCCAGAGCATATTCAAGTCCTTCAGTGTCAGGGTGGCAAAGACATGAATTACTGTAGCGATGACTGTGTGCAAAGGAAATGGTTGAAACTTCTCACCAAGTATAAATGGAGAAAAAAGTTTTGGTCACTGGTGACACTTGCGCACTCTGAGTGGGGTCAGTAGGACCTCCGGTCTGTGAATTGACTGGTTGCTTTTTCCTGATCTAAGATGCTAAATAGTCTTCCACCAGTTCTTCCAATTACCTTTCCCAGTCCACCAGCAAAATCTTAACTGAGTCTGAAGGATCATCAGACAGCTAGTCTGCATCTAGCCCATCTCTATATTTAGACACTGGCTAAGCTGCTTAACTACAGCAGCTGTGTTAGATGAGAGGGAAATAGAGAGTTGAGTATCCTTTGCTTACCAGAGGCACTGCAATGAATATTTCTGCACTAAACTGTCTAATGTAAACTTGGGGAAAAAAACCCCAACGTTGTACTGAAGGCTGATACCAAGCATAGCTTGCCTGGAAGACATATTTATGATAAAATTACACTAGTTAGAAAAAGCATTTGTATAAAAATCCCTTCTCAAACAGTTATATCAATGCTTAGTATTGTGTTAACTGTATAAGAAGAATATTGATCTAAACGGACCTTGTTTCAAAGAGCATTTTGTGGTTGATATTCATGAAGGTCTTGGCTTCTAGAATGATACTTCCTTGTAGAATCCGGAGAGAACAGGTGGAGAGACTTTGTTTAAAGAAAAGTGATTTTACTGCCTAATTTTGTAATAGGCAAGTCAATGTATTTGAGAAGCATATGCTTATTTTTAAAGCTAGTGTCGTGCATTATTTCTACAAATATTTCCTCCTAACCTCAAATTAACCTTTCTTTTGTGGTGCTTTGGCTGCCATTTTTGCACTTTTGTAGAGGTGCCATGTCCACAGCAAAACTTCCGTTTTTCCAGACCTCGCATCATTTGCTACCGTTGGTTGGAGAGCAGGTGCCTTATAACTTGGAGTGTAAAGTAGGACAGGTACCAGTCTGCTGAAGTGCTGGCTTTCCTAAAAAGTGTATGCAAATCAACGAATGAGATTTTGAAATAAAAAGGGAGAGGTACAAGCTGAACGTGAGAGAGAACGGAAAGTACTTCCTGTTGAATACTGTGGCAAGCTGAATAACTGCTGATTTGGAAAAAGTCTTTCATGTCAGTATATGGCGAGCATAATCTGGAAAAATAAGAGCAGACTCTGTCCCGTAAAAGAAAAATACACTTGTTCTGTCATCTGCTGTATTTAAGCTGTACAATTTGATCTGTAAATAGCATTGAAGTTCAGGGCTAGTTTGGTTAATGATTACAGTACTTTACATCATTTTATTGTATATCTCAGAAGCTCTTAAAAGTGTTTCCTTGAAAGCACCAACAAGAAGATACCCTGCAGGAAACAAAAAATAATCTAAGTGTTATTAGTAATCATAGCAGTTGAAAAGGTAAAGGTTTCTATATATTTAGAGATTGTAGATTGGCAAAAATGGAAGTTCTTAGTGAGAAATAGTACATGCTCTGAGCTTTTGGAGAATAAAAAGGGCTGTAGAGAAACAGAATTTTAAACTTACCATGTTTCTGCTTTTTCCAGGTTGCACAAACTCTGTAGGCCTGGACTTATCCCTGTGTATAGGGATCTCTCTTTATATCTGTGCAGTATTTCCATATGTACAGTAGTCCAGTCTGCACAGAATATCTAGAAATTCTGGACATCTCTACAGACATTGAGCAGAAAGAAAGTTATGGTGTTGCCCAGTAGTTTCTCTTAATTAGAGGATCAAGAAGGTGCATAATAGACTTGGGGTTCAATGCTGTAGATGGCAATAAAAGGATCAAAGGTTTATGCCCTGCACAGTTATTACTACATGAACCTGCTGTAGGTCAAAGAGTTTTGAGAAGCATCAGACCTACTAGGTATGAACTGTACAGTTTATGTGTGATTGCTCAGTGAATCTAGCATGTCCTGAAGGCAGTGGATTTACATACCATGAGTATGCATGTGCCTCTGTCCAGGAGTCCTGGTCAGGAAATATGATAGCTCTGTAACTTCCAGTGCATGTTGCAAAGTGTGTGACGTCTGAGAACATCCAGGATCAGGATAAACTTACTGGAGTTTCCAGCATTGGTAGTAATTCACAGTTACCTCTTGAAGTCTGTAACCATGTATAAATGTGTTTGTTCTACAAGGCTTTAAAATGGTAAGGAATGGAAACTTCCCTAGGGAATTACCTTACTGCGATATTTCAAGGTCCCAGCATTTACTTTTACATATTCTATTCAAATGTGATTCCTCTCTCGAAATGAATTTTTCTTAAATTGTTGCCTTCCCAAATGGCCTTTCTGCTTGGGATCTTTGTAGTTGAATTTTCAGTGGTTGAGATTTTTTTTTTTCCCAGGAAACCTGTCCCGGTTTTTGAGAACTGGAAGTATCAGTAGTTGAATTTGGGAGTGGGTAATGAGGCTGTTACATGAAATGGTAGTGGTGCAATTAACTATATATCAAATCCTTTTTTGTGGAGTGTCTGAAAGGTCAGCATATATCTCTGCTGCTCAACGCAGATTATATCTTACACATTTTACCTTTCTCCTTTTATTTGTTTTACTTAATTATCCTCACATTCTTTACTAAAAATGTTTGCGACATTTACTAACTCAAGTAGAAGCAGGAAGGAACTGTGATATAACCTTGATAAATTGCATCTTTCAAGAAAATATTTGAATAATTTACTACGGTTGTTCTATTGTGCATTAAAGGCACACAAGCAATGTGTGTGATTGGGTATTTAACAATCGTACATCTTCTCTCCTCTTTGATTTTATTACATTATTTGCATGTTTTATAGCAGTAATTTTTTAAAGACTTCATCAGGTAAGCTTTGGTCTGTATCTAATAAAACCCACAAATTCTAAATGTTACAGAAACTCTGAAAGATAGCATGACTCTAGTTGAGAGACATGATCAGAGCAGGTACTCAGAAAAGTTCCACATCATGGAGTTTAAATCCTGTCCCTGTTAGTTCTTCCAGCTGAATATTGCCAGCATGCTAGTGCAGCTTTTGCAGGGCAGAAGAGGCTTGTAAGTGTATTTGTTCTGAAATGCCATGTAGTTTCTAACCTAGAATGAAACATCCATTTAAGATTAGATTGAGAGGGCTTTTTTTGCATGTCTATATTCACGCACATTGCTTCAGGGAGTACTTTTTTTTGTCAATGAAACTTTTGCAATTCTAAACTTAATTTAGTGGTCATTGAAATACCTAAATATTTTTAATAAGTTTGTGTGTAATAGTATCCTTTGTAAGCAGTTTTATTTTCGATACAGTAGTTTTTTAACAAGAAATACTGTCTATTATATTACATCTTTGTTATGTTGTTATTGCAGATAAACACAAATCCCCTTCAGATATAATACGAAGTTTTCAGAAGAAAAGTCAGTTTAGAACCATTGCTCCAAAAATGGTACCAAAAATTTTAACATCTGGAGTGGTTTCTTGTCTTCAGTCATCTTTGCCTGAGCAAAATACACCGATTTCAGCTGCAGGTTCTAAACCACTGGTGGTACCAACTCAAAACTATGCTGTAATGCAGGTGGCTGGTCATGAGGGAACTTTTTCTCTGTTGGCCTTGCCATACGTTGCTCCTACCCTAACGCAGCAAGTCCAGCAGTCAAACGTGGCCCCTTCTGAAAACCTAAAGCTGCCTATCCCTAGGTACCAATCTGTAAGAAATAAATTGCTGAGTGACAAAAAACCAGCACAAATGTCTGGTTTGGTTGCACATAACAA
>WAAD01022455.1:6533-35230 GCA_013389945.1 Fregata magnificens
GGTCCAGAGGAGGACCACAAAAATGATCAGAGGGATGGAACACCTCCCCTATGAAGAAAGGCTGAGAGAGTTGGAGTTGTTCAGTGCAGAGAAGAGAAGGCTCCAGGGAGACCTTATTGCAGCCTTTCAGTTAAAGGGGGCTTATAAGAAAGATGGGGACAAACTTTTTCGTAGGGCCTGCTGCAATAGGACAAGGGTGAATGGTTTTAAATGAAAAGAAGGTAGATTTAGACTAGATATAAGGAAGAAATTTTTTAGAATGAGGGCGGTGAAACACTGGAACAGGTTGCCCAGAGAGGTGGTAGATGCCCCATCCCTGGAAACATTCAAGGTCAGGTTGGACGGGGCTCTGAGCAACCTGATCTAGTTGAAGATGTCCCTGCCCATTGCAGGGGGGTTGGACTAGATGACCTTTAAAGGTGCCTTCCAACCCAAAGTATTCTATGATTCTATGATTCTGTAAAAGAAGTTTTAGTTCTCCCTGATATTGTTTGTTTCTTGTATTTACTGAAGAACATGTGAGGACAAAAATGAAACACGTAATCTCTGGTATGTGCTTTCTGGTCATCTTTGTCAGCAGGCTTAATAAGGTAATTTGAAGACCCGTCATGCAAACTGAGATTATTTCATAGTTTCTAGTGAAAATGGTTTAGCCACATCTCCATTTCATTTCCTGTCTTCCAGCTTCAGCAAAATTCCTTCACTCCAAATCTCTCCAACTATGTATCTAAAATTTAGAAACCTGGCTGGCCATTATCCTTCACACTTCCACATGCCCACATTGTGATCTGAACCAGGAAATAAAAGAAAAACTTTTTTCAAAAGAAAGGTCATTGTAGAAGAGCTCAAAGTTGTGGTGTGATATTGTTTGAAGTTGCCTACTGAACTTACACGTTCCCAGTGCTTCAGACACAGGGGTTATGTGGGATTTTTTAAAAAAAGAAACTTCACTGTTCAGAAGCTTTTTCTAGCTTTGATGACAACTCCTCTGAAATTGCTTATTTTTCAGATCAGTGGAGAGTGATACAGAAGGTCTTGGATCATTACAGAACATGAAGATCCTTACACATTTGAGCATATTGCAAGTGACAGCAGAACACAGAGCAAGCCCCCAACAACACTGTTGGCAGCCAGAGTTAAGAAAATAACATTCACTGGAATTTTCCTTACTTAAAGATGTTTTCTGACTTTTTTATTGACCCAACACTGTTGTATGTTTAAAGCAGTCAGAGATGTATTACGTCAGCCCTAGTGCTTGATGCAGAAACACAGGGAAAAGATCATCCAAGGAACCACATTGATGATCAGGTCAACAATTCAGTCTGCATACAGATGTAGATGCCACCTATCTTAACAGCAGCACTTTTCCAATCCCTCCATCCAGGAGGAAGCTTCTGTAGGCTCAGGGATCTGCAGTGAAGGAAAAGATGGGAAACAGAAAAAAGTGCACATTGCAGCCCTCCCATAGAAATAGGAACTGTTAAACCTCAAGGCCCTGAGGGTAGCTGCAAGCACAGCCACACTGTAAAGAGGAAAATGGTCATTCTGGAGCCAGCTCAGAGGTAGCGCTCCCACGGGCATGCCGCCAGCATGCTGTGCAGGTCAGCTGAGTGACAGCAAATTTACCTGCTAAGGGTACACAGCAGCAAGCACAACGAACGTCACACTGTTTCTTTCTTTCTTTAAAACCCCCGGCTCTGATATTCACAGGCTCGTATATGAATGATTTTGTCTTCTTTTTTTAAAGAGAGTCTCTGAAACTTACCACCTAAAAGTTTGAAATTTTAGCCACCAAAAGGATAAGAAATCTTTCTTCTTTCTCTTAAAGGCAATGTTTTAAATATATTCCCTTCATTTTTATGACATTTGGCACACGATTTCTGACTGCAGAATTCACGTGTCACTGAAGTTTCCGTGCTAAGCAGTTTTGTACGGTGCCTGCCCACAATCCTTTTCTTGTGGGAGAAGGTGAACTGCCTCACTGGAAGTCAGTGACCCCGGGATACCAATTAGCAGAGGAGCTGTTCAACTTTCACTAATACTGACTCACTTCACACCCAAGCAAGTGAAGGCAAGCTCCAGTAGTCACATCAACCACTACAGAGTGCAACTCCATATATAATACCTTCCCAAATCTTTAAGCAGAAGTTTGTTGTTTCATTCTTGAAATGTCAAGCTGAAAAGCTCACCATAGGCTACATCAAAAATAAGGCCATCCACAGCACAGCAGCATTGTTTCTCCTCCAGTGTGCCCTTAGAGCAGAGCACAGCACACAGCCTGCAAAAGGGCATATAGGTGGCACATCTGTGTTCCCTTATTTGTGCAAGCACCTTGAAAGCTCCAGCCTTCAGCAGGTAGCTGTGAGCCAGGGAGAGAAGGGGACCACCTACATGAATGATGTGAAAAGGCAGTAACCGTTTAATAGAAATGACCAGAGAACAAAAAACCTGAAGAGTTACACATAACTAAGGCACAAATCCTGAGAGTCAATGGAGCCATTCCTGGAAGAAGTGCAAACACAGTTTGGTGCTATAAAAGATTTCCATTGACTATTGTGATCATCTGGTCTGACCTCAAGGTGTCATCTTAAATTCTGGTTTCTTTTCACAGCACTTTCCCATTTTGCTCCTTTCATAATGACTTCGGTTCCACTTTAGAAGTTCAACTAGCAGCTTGCAGAATGGGCCATTTACACACCATTATTGTTTCCATTTATGCAAATAAGTAAGAAGTTTTTAGTAAAGTCTAGACCACCCTGCAGCCTCTGGGTTTTCCACCTTCACAAAGGGGAGGAAGATTTGTTTTTATTTTCCTTATACTTGTAATCTTTCTCTCCTCAAATTGCTTTCTGGGAAGATGATCAACAGAGAAGAGAGAATTGTGGCACCTTGTGATTGATTACAACTTTTCTCCCAAGTTGCTCTCCTCATCTATTTCATATGACATTTGCAAAAGCTAACATGATGTTAAATTCATCAGTTTCTAGAGAAATAAATTGTCTAGCAATGAGACATCAATTTGTTTCATCAAAAATAATTCTATTTCTTCTCAGTCTATCTTGGGAAACATAATGAATACTTTAAAACACTTTCCAAAATATTTCTCAGACTTATTTCCTATGTCATATCACATAAGAAATATTTAATTCTGTTTAGTTATCAGCTTGTACTGTTTCTGAGCTTTTACAAGTCTGTTTTTTTGAAAACCTTCCTTTAACTGACTCCACAGACACCTGTGTAGCACACACACATTCCCATTTACTGCACAAAGCCATAGAAAAGCTGACCAAAACAACAATTTATATTTACTTGTTTTAGGGCTGTGTTGCATCCATAACAGAAGATAGTACAGTTCTGAGCTGCTCCAGAGGCACCACAGGAGGGAATTGCACTGCAGGCTGGTGGTTATTTACTGTAAGCATAGATGTAAGCTAGCAGTAAATAACTACTCTGATGCTCAAGTCCAGTAAGCCTCAATTGTGCTGGCTCATACACTGGCAGAAAATACAAAGTTAAAGAATTATCCTGTACCTGTCTTTTCCCAGACCATGCCTTGCGCTCCTGCAGGGAAAGAGAGAGCAAGCACATGCTGGTTTTACGTGTCCAGTGGCCTGGGAAAGCATGGAAGAAAGGATGTACCAGTAAGCCCCTGCCTTGGCATGCAGCCTTCCTTCACACCCAGCTCCTGGAGAATACCTGGGGCTTCAATGAGTCAGACACAGGCAGTGACTGCACTGAAGCCAGACACAAAAACTGCCTAAAAGCCCCATCTCCCCCAAGGACACAATCTCAGGACCATTGTAGAGAGAGATGGGTCAACACTAGCAGTGAGATATCCTCTCTACTCTTGCAGTGATCTGTGAGCCAGGCAGAACAATAAAGCATTAATGCAAACAGCAAGTGTGCATTTGAGTGTCCTTCAATGCATAGACAGATATCAGCTTTTTGTTTGTAAAATACTACCCCAGTTGTCATAAAACCAGTCTGTACATTCTCCAACAGGTCAACAGTCTAGTTAGTCAGTGAATCTGGCCTTGTGTCCCACTGAAGGCCACATTAAAATACAGTGTAGGAATTGCCACTGAGCCTACTGCAGAGCCCCTTTAACTCCACAGGAAAAGTCATTATTAATTTCATTCTCTTTATTGCTAGTACTAAGACTTAGAAGCTGTTCATTAACACAGGAATCTGGTAACATTTAGTTCCTATTAAGCAGTTCAACAAAACGTGCTCTGTCATGTCGAAGCACACTATTTCAGCTCAATGTATGAAAGGAATATTCACTCCTAAGGACGTGAATTAGCAAACACTAGTCAGGGCCATATTTGGCAGCAGGATGTACCAGTAAAAAGCAAGCTGGCTAATATCAAGGGCTTGAGAGGCAGACACCTTTTGCTTGCTTTCCATTGCAAAGTGCTGTCTAATTAACATTTCAGTCCACCCTGAAAGAATGAACAGAGGGCTGTACACAGCCCCCTCACTAGCCAGAGCCTCCATGTGAGCAGGAAAACTGTCTGCAGATTCCAGATAGAGCAGTCCAGACAGGAAGGTACGCTAGCTGCCAGATCAAAAAATCCATTCTTCAGCAAACATACAGCCACGAGAGAAGTCTGAAGAAGAGATGAAGTCCAAAGACAAGACTTTCAAAAATGGGTGCCTATTTCCAGCCTTTAAAATCCACCTTGCAAGTAACTTCATCCACACATCTGGTTTTCCTGCCAAACCTTATTACTTTCCCTCTTCCTGCTATAATTGTTTTATTTGCCATTTTACCCATTTTTTGGGGTCCCTTCACTTGTGCCCTCTATTTATGTGCTGTGACATGGAATGCTTTCCTAGGTTTTTCTCGTTTTCATTCGCAAGCATCTTTTTTTCCACTAGGTATCTTCTTCTTGGTTTCCCTGCAGTCCGTCACACCTGCAGCTCTGCTCAAGACCAGGAATACAGATGCGGATTTGTTACCGAGGGCTGCCAGCATCTGTTTTTGAATGAATGATACACAGGCAAGCCCCCGGTGACTGCATTTCACAGATCCAGCCACAGCTTTCCAGGATGAGGAACTGACTATTTGGCTGATAATGGAAGATACAGGAATAAACACAGCTCCGAGGAGCCTCTCATGGCAGCTGGGCTTCAGTGGCCCCTTTTAGAAAGTGCAGATGACAGCCACGATCAAGCAGACTAACTGTAGCAGTTCTGCTGGGTGTCAGAGCACCAGTATTCAAGGGACAATGAGAGCAGGTCAGACAAGTATATTAAAAAGTAAAAAAAGATGCCCAACTAAAAGACAGAAAAGTATGTGTGTTCCTGGGGCCAGGCAGCTCACAAAAATCGCTCCATATCACTCACACTGCAGTCCTCACCCAGCATCCTAAGCTTAGAGCACCTCAGCAGAAAGAGCCATAAGGCTGGCAGACCCACGCTGTCCACAAAGACAGGGCGGTCAGCCATCACTGCTGAGCGTCTGAACAGCCCCACTCACCCATGCTGCAGCTGCTGCTGGACAAGCATGGGCCAGCACAAAATAGAGCTAACACAGTAAGACAGACTGGCTACAGGCTTTAGCCACATTGGTGCAGTAGCTCACACCTACGCAGCAGCAGCCTGACCTCAACAAGTCATGAGGTGCAGTTATCAGATGTTACCCAAGATGGTCAGAGTGATGCTAAAACACAGGACCTTGTCTTGATGTCCTCCTTCAGGATGCCATTTTGTCCAAGATTTTAGAAACTGGACACAGAACTCTGATACTCCCAGTCTGTGACACCACAGCGCAGATTCAGCTCCAGGCTGAACATCCCACATATATCTTTGCGGCTCGCTCACTTCTCATAGAAAGTGGTTAAAAGGAACATGCTGCTATTTCATTTCCAATAGGAACAAGCTCTGTATTTGTTTTCCTTTGTACAAGGGGGAAAAAAAAAATAGATGAACATACACTTTACTCTGTTCTTTTCCTGGATCCATGCCCAGATATCAGAAATAGAAATACACACCAGTTCCAATGATTTACAGGAAAAATATAAACTCACATTTTCCCTCTGCGCAGCTTCCTGTGTCTCCACCACATTCAGCTATCAAAACTTTCAGGTGCAAGCTGTGGTAAATTGGTTCTCCAGGACTGCCTCCCTACAGTTAGCAGAAAGCAGAGTACAGCACAGCAAGGGGCACACTCCTGGACTGGCTCCAAAGCTGGGGAGGTCAAGGGAAAGATTCTCCCTTACTTCAGGGAGATTGGACAAGGCTCTGGGAGATGTGTATAAAAATAAATGGCAAGGGAAAAAAAATCTAGTCTCAGTAACACTGAAAGAAAAAGAAACCTGGCAAAAGCATTATGCAGCACACTGAATATTGTTATTCTAATTGAAGATTGGAGAGCAAGTTGCAGGGCAATCCCCAGGTCACAATATACTCAGTATAGAGCAACAGTCTCAAAAACCCACCAGCCAAATCCACATAAGCTGCTTTTTCAGTAGTTGCACTACATGTCACCCTGAACATCTGTGAGAAGCACTTGCAAAACACTGGAAAACTAACTGCTAAAAATTAGTATCCATCCTGCACTGGGGTGAAAGGTCAGCGAAGGGGCTGGGCATTACAGAACCTGGTCATCTTCTGCACTTTGTACAGTGGCCACCAGAGCTGTTGCAGCTCCCTGGTCTGGGGCCCAGGTCACAGTCCTGCTCGAAGCTGAGGCCCTGGTCTGCTCCATCACAGAAGAGTGGCTGTACTAGATCAGACTAGAAGTCCAGCTCCCCCTGCCATAACCTGTATTCAGCAGAAGCCATAATTAGAGAAGATCAAGTACCAAATAAGCACGGCATCCTTAACATCATCTCAACCTCCAGTTGTTTTAGCTCAGGGACATGAGCTGCTGTGGTTTCTGTATAGTTAGTAACCCTCAACCCCCTCTTTCTCCTCCCTGAACTTATCCAGTTTCCCTCAAACTAACGTAAATGTGTTCACAACATCCTTTAACAAAAAGTTCCACGTGTCTGCTACCCTTTGCATGAGGAATCAACTTTTTTTTGTCTTTAAGCCTTTCTCCTCTTAGCTTCATTTGATGTCCACCAGTTCTTGAATTGGAACACACAGTGAATATTCAACAAAGTGAATATTCAACCCTCTACATGCCACTCCTGACAGACTTATATCAGAGACTCCTCGGCTGTCTCTTTCCAAACTGGAGTCCCAGCTCACTTTGTCATAGCCTCCTACAAAAGACTTTTGTGCCTTTGATCACCCTTGCCGTCCTTCTCCAAACATTTCCAGCTCTACTACATTATTTTTTAAATACAGAGATCAGAGCTTCACACATTATTCAAGATGCAGGCAAACAACGCATTTACACGTAATGTCATGTTTTGTTCTGTATTCCTTTCCTTATAAGCCCCAACATTTGATTTGATTTTTTGACCACTACTGAGTAAATTGACCTTTTCACAGAATTATCCACTAAAGCCCCAGGTTATCCCTCCAGAGATCCCACTTCCTGGTATGAGCTCAGCTCAGTACTCATCTTTTATGAGAACTGGATTGTTTGTTCCCCACACGGATCACTTTATCATTACCTACACCGAGTTTCATTTGACATTTTATTAACCAGTCATTCAGTCTTATGAAGTTCTGCGATTCTCCAGCCAGCCTTCACCCTTGCTGCCCCTACTATGATAACTTAGTGTCACCAGCAGCTTCTCTCCAAGCCATTTGTGAGCAGAGCTAAGAGCGCACAGGTCCCAACACACGTTCCTGTGTGATCTCCTGCCACTGCAAGAACTGACCATTGACCTTGTTTTCCAACTTTTAGCCAAATTATCTACCCATACCAGAACTGTTCTTCTGGTGTCACAGCTGCTTAGCTTCCCTAAAATCCTCTAATAAGGAAGCTGGTTTTATAGTAGACTATACCACAGAGATCATCTTTATCTACAAGCTCGTTGACTCCTACAGAGAACAGTAATACATTTGCAAGGCAGACGTGCATTCTAACTCATCCCAAGTACACAACACTTATCCAGACATCCTCTAATTCTACTTTTTGTTATAGTTTCTACACTGTACCAAGTACTTATATCAGACTTACAGGCCTAGAATTCCCCAAACCACCCTGGAAATCTCTTGAAGTTGGGCATCACATTTATCACCTCCCGCTTCTCAGGTACAAAGGCAGCTCTAAGCCAGAGGTCACACAGTGCTGTAAAGCTTGAGTTCCTCTGGAGTTTTTGGATGAGCACAATCTAGTCTTCGTGATTTGTTGCTGTTCATTTTGACAATTTGTTCTATAACCTTCTACAGTCAATTCAGTTTCAGAAAGACTGTCTCAAGGGTACCCCACAGGAAGGGTTCTGGCATGGGAAGTCTCCCCAGGTTATTCCACAGAGAACATCACCACAAAGAATTAATGACATTTCCTTGCATTGGCCTTAACAAGTTTAAGGAATCTCTTATACCTTGATCATCTATTACTCCTACATAGATTCTGGCAGGCTTCGTGGTCCTGATGCATTTGAAGAAACACATGCTAATTATTATAAAAGTTTGGATCTCTCTTGGTAGTTGATAGGACAAAACCAAAAATTTGAGTACCTTACTGAGCTTTACATATTATCTGCCAGAGTAGCATTTTTTTTTTCTTTCTTCAAACATAACTTCAGCTTCTCGACAGATTCTTCTTACTTCTGATAATCTGTTTGGGGCAAAAGAAATTATCATGACTTCCTGCAATCTCTTCTAACAGGTGGAGTGTCCTTAAGTAGTCTTCATGCCAGTTTGGTGGTAACACACTCCCTCATTTTTACACAATTACCCTTCTCCACATTGAGGACAGCTGTGATGGATTTTTTAGCCTCCCTTGCTCCAACAAGGATGCTGAACCAAAGTACATTATAGTCCTCATTACAGAGTTTGTAGGATTCAGGACCTACACATCACTTGGCACAAAGCCAAGCATACCTGCATCCCTTGCATGCTTGCTAATCAATTGATCCATGAACCAGCCATCGATGAGTACCTCAGCACTTGGTTTCTACATTACATCTTGTTACCTTCACCCAATCGACAAGAGGGAAAGGAAAGTCTCCCATTACTGTTGTTTTTCTTGTTCCTCACAGGCTTTCTGTTTTCCAAAGGCACTGTGCCGGCTGCTGCGTCCTTCACTAGAGTTTTCACCCCACAAGAAAATCCTTTTCCTTGGAGGCATTAGCAGCCACAGCACAATTCTTCTTAGAAGCTGACTAGTTCCCCAGACAATTTATTGTGTTACTGATGCAGGTCATGATCGACAATGTAATGATGGACATCTATTCACACTGTAAATAGAAACAAAGGTAACGGGACTCTGGTAACAGTAGAGAGGCTGTTAACTGAAATTCAGGCTTTGGAGTGGAAGACAGGACTATAATACCAGCCAAAGTGGATAAAATGAGTAAAGAAGACAGGGAAAAGAAGAGAGTGAGTGAAACTAATCCAGGACTATATTTGTCCTATTGCCCTCGTGCTTCATATAGTCTCACTGTGCTCACAGTTCCAGTCAGTGGAAGGACTATAATAACACTAGGCAGAAAAATCCAGGAATTCACACACATATTTTCCAATAAAGGTCAGAGAGAAACCACTCCCTACAGTCTATTTTGTTGTACAGAACAACAACAACAACAAAACCTACAGAGGCTTACTGATAGGAAAAAAATCCCACACCCCCACACACCAACAAGCTCTGATGCAATGGGACACCAGCAAGCTTGAGTTTTAGCTCAGCAAGATTGCTCCCCCTCTCTGTTAAGACATTCTCAGCTTTTTTTGCTGGACCAGGGCTTTAGTGTGGACTCCATTAGGACTATTACCATTCCATGAAAAATACACCTGCCAGGGATATCTAAAGAAGATACTGTAAGACTGTTTCATGCACTGTGTAATTTGCATATCGTTTCTGATTTGAGTGGTGCCATGCTGTTTGAACTTGCTGCCTGTTCTGCCACAGCAGTGGTAGTGCAGCTTCACTATTCAACTGGAACAAACTCCAGCTTCAAGTCAGTGGCAGTAGGATTGTCCCTCATATTTGTACTTTTTAGCAGGACCACTGAAAAATACCAAGTTATTATATTCAATTATACAATGAAACAAAGTTAACGTTCTTTTTCATGGTGCACTGGAAGGTGCTGCATAACGCTACTTCTTTTTGTACCTTGAAAACAAGGGTTACTTTCAAGCAGGCAATCTGCATTTAGGAAGGAACATAGGAATAAGCATATCAGATGAGACCTCTGGTTCAACCATGCTGTTTGCCATCAGCACCAAATTCTGCAGGTAAATGTTGTAGAAGCCTCGCAGTAGGCAAATATGTGATAATGAACACCTTATGCTTCTGATGTCTTAAAACTATGTCAACCAGTTCTTTATGATGTGCTTCAAAATTGTTTGATTAGAGAGGTACAGTTTTCATCAAAAGAAACCAATTCAGTAAGGTTGTAACATAATATGACTGTGCATGCATTCCCTTACTCTCTAAAGATTTTAAAAATTATTTTTTACCTGTTTTTTGGTGTGGCACCTACTGAACAATAGTTCTTCCTCAATAGTCTCTTGCACGAGAGCTGCAGAAAAAGTGAATTTACTTTTTTGTAAGTCCCTAGCAATGACAAGTTTTGGAGTATTTGCTTTGTTTTACTGCTTTTTGAACCCACTGAACAGTTCACCCTCCATGTATCCATGAAGTATAACATCCCTAACAGACATGCTACGTTAACTTCAGATTGCCTTATGCTCAGGGAAAAACCGAAGGAAAGGAAAACTATCTCTGCAGATAATCTTTAAATAATATTACTTAGATGCCCTATGATTTTGATAATGCAAAACTCCCTCTAGAAGAGGAGTTAACTTGTAGACAAAAAAAAACTGACTGCCAAGTGACCAAGACTAAGGCATGCTGAGTTTCCCTACTATCTTCACCAGAATCCATGGCAGTTTTTCCAGCTCAGTCTGAAGCAGCCTTAATTTTATTCCATCAACATCCTTACTAGACTGGCCACGAATAAAAGACTGTGATATTACCATATAAAATGCCTGTCCCCAAGTCATAGCACATGCACTCTTCCAGAACACGTTTCTTTTATTACCTGAAAGAATTGTTAGCACCCAACACCTTTTGAGTTATGCCAGCTTGGCTAACAAGGCTTAAGTCACTTTACTGCAGAAAATGCAGTATAAACAAAAACATATCCTCCAACAATTACAATACCAAATTCGGGGCCATTTTGCAATGTTTTCATTCATCTGTTTCAGATTGTGCTTTCCAACTTTACTTACAAATAAAATTAGATTAGACTTAAGAGATCAAAGAGAACCTTCTTGCTCAGTGTGGTACATAGAGAGCTATTACAGTTAATGGGTTAGTTCTAGTTGCACCTTCCTTCCCCAAACACCACACTAAAAATATGCCCTGTGGAGACAGAATGTGCTGCTTGGTCATTCACACAAGACTCAGGCACTCAGGAAAACTTATAGAGTGCTTATAGTAGGGACTAAAGCACAAAACTGTGACATGATCTGTTAAAACTGAAAGACAGCAAATACGGGGAAGGGGGCACATTACAAAGCAGCTGACTTGGCTTCTTCCTCTAAACTTTTCCCTTCACAGATGCCACAGATTTCTGGATGGAATCCGCCTCCATACCGACGATCACTTTCCCATCATCTCTTTGCTCCTGTAGGATATTAATTTCCAGAAATACTGCATTAAGAAAGTCACCTATTCCTAAGAAGATTTGAAATGCCAACATCCCTACTTACATCTCTTCTTATTGAAGTCAATCAATCACAAACCAGAGCATGAATTAACCACTAACCACACGGGAAGCGAAAACCACTGTTCTTCCCATCACACCAGTCGTCACTAAGTTGCTTGAATCTTTCCCTGGATCATAAAGTATTGCTCAGTGGCAGAAGCAGGATTTCACTGGATGAACCACTAGGTTCATCTTGAGGAGGACTCCTTTACTCCTTGTAGATGGAGGTGAAGTATCACAAGAGCAGAACCAAAAGTCCAGATTTATCCCTAACGTAATAAGGCCATGTCTCATACAGCTTTCAGGCTGATCAGAGTACCAGCCTCTTTGCAGGCTGCAGAGCAGACTTATTTCTGTTGTGACTTTTTTCTGTGCAACTTCATTTTTGAAGAACAAGAACACAGACCACGTTTCTGACAGCTGTATCAGTCCTGCAATAACTTTCAGAAACCAGAGAGTAGAATGCTGTCAAACAGTATGTATTCATCAACATGGAGCTAGGAACAAGATTTAGCCTTAAAAATGAAAATTTCAGGTTATTGGTGATAATACCAAAGCATTTTGCACAGATTTCAGGTGCTGTAGGTACTTCCTACGGCAACAAAGCAAGATAAGCAGCTAGTGATACAATGACTATCAAAAATGAAAATATCTAGAAACACAAAAAGTTTTCCTTCCACCAAGTACAACTTTTCATCTTTAGAGGATGCATACAAACTACTCGAATTAGTTAGTAGGGCTGAGAGGGAGATAATGAGATTAAAATAGATTAGCTTCTTCAGTTTGAACAAAAATACTCAGGGTAGGGTAGCAAGACTTGGAGCTTGCCTCTAACTTTCTGCTGAAGTTAAAATACCACAGAACACAATTTTCCCTGAAAATATTTTGGCATTCAGGCTGTGCTAAAAGTCCTGATGTTTGAATACACAGCAACTGGATTTTTCAGTCGACTTGCTTAGGCAATGAGAAGAGCACATCTGTTTCACACACCTCTTTATATATTTCTTTTCAGCAGCAAAAATACCATACTTCCCTACAACCATAATTTTGCACTTCAAGCTAAAACCTGTGGTAAACAGCTCAAATCCAGAGGCAAAAATTGATACTAAATTTGAAATCTGGTATCTAAGCTCTTGCCATGGGCCCATCCATCTTCCATGACAAAGAGGCACTTCCTACTAGTTTCTCTGCGGGTGGCTGTGAGACAGTATAGGATAGTGACAAGACATGCTATTCTTTTTCCTCAGGCTTATCTCTGCCATGGTTTCAAAAGCAGAAAGCAATCATTCTGTAGGACTCTTCATTAGAAGAAAGCTGACATTTTATGTCACATTGCAAATGCTACAGGGCTTTCTCCTCCCCCTACAATAAAAAAAAAGAAGAATCCCATGAAAATCTATAAAATGAATATAGGACTTTTTTTTCTCCCCATGGCAATTTTAGATTAGTAAATTGCCTTTAATGAAAAAAATGCATGAGCTATGCACATGTTCCTTTGCAGTTTAACCCCTACAGGCTCCCTGTATGGCATGGGAAGGCCAGGTTCAAAACTCAGGGCTGAGGATCCTATTAAGTGTCTGAGACTCTAAAAGTGACGACGAGCCATTCAGTGAAGGCCCTGTGAACTTCAGCGCTGTTTGCTCCCTAAGAAACACCACTTGTTACAGTGATACCGCACCAGGGAAATCCCAGGACTCTGAGAAAAATCAGTTACTACTCTAAAGAGTGACAAACCTCATGGCCCTTCTCCAGCATCTCTGAGGGAGCAGGGACTAATTCCAAAAAAACAAGCACCTCGCTCGGACACAGCACAGGCAAATGTTTCATCAGTACCAGGCTCCGTTTGGAGGCAGAGGTCCTAAAGACACACTATTCCCCAGGCACACCATAACACATGCCTTAGCTGACATTTAAAATACACCAGTTAAAGCCCTATCTAAACCGGACACATGTCCAAACACCTCCCCAGAGAGGCTGCTTTCTCCCTTGCAGTGCCCACTGCTGGAGGTGGGAACGCAAAGTTTGAATTGCTGCTGCGCAGTGAGGTAGCCAGCACTGCTCCTTACCCCAGCGGGGTCTGGGCTTCGCTTGCAGCCTTCCCACAGCTCTGTGCTCCCTACCCTTGCTCCCTCACCACCGCACCAGGCTTGTGCTGCTTGAGACACCCACTCAGCTTTTGCTCAAGTCCGTGATACTCCACAGGTTTAGAAAGTCAGGTTGCTTTATTCAACAGCTTTATTACAGGGCTAGGAGCCTTACCTGGCCAAACCATTTTACACGATATCTTAGAAGCCGAAATAACCACTTGTATGCGTTAACTTTGTACCATTGAGCTGATTCCAGGCTTTGTTTGAAGAACTTAAAGCTTAAAAAATTAGCAGTCCTCTGTCACTTATAACTCCAGAACCAGCTTAACAGATCAGAATCATCTTATATTAAGAAAAGATTGCGCATTTAGCCTGACAACCTGGATATTAAGTTTCATCGCTGTGGGATTTCAAATGACTGAACATAAATCTCTCAAATCACACAATGTAGAAGCTGATGGGTCCCATCACAGTCAAGCATTTAGCAGGTCCAATTCCTCGCTGAGGTACCGGAAGGGCACTGGGAGATGGCATGCTTATTGAACAATGCATTTTCTTATTCTGCATGTAAGGTTATTCTTAACAGGTAAAAAATGAAACAGAACAAACACAATGAGCACAGCATCTTGCCTTTTAAAATATGCAAAATTATAACAACACTGGAAGACCAGAGCATGGCAAATCTTCATACAAAGTCATTAATTGAACTTCAGTACTAGGCAGCCACCTTGCCTAATGTGTTTAATACAATACAAACTCTATTTCTTGTCAAGAATGTTCTATTCTGTTTATTCGTTTAAATCATAAATCAAAGAGTGGCTGAGGTGATGCTAGCTCTATGCATAATGTTTTGGCCTCTTGCTCCAGCTTCTCTCCCATCTCCTGCCTTAGAATACAAAAGCTCAAAAGAGTAGCTTGTGGTTTAGTTAAATATCAACTGTAATTAGTCAAGACTATGTTCTGGGAGGTTGACACAAGACGACTGAAAAAGTTATCTCTTTTTTATTTATTTCCTGCCCGTGGTTCCTGGGCAAGAGCCATGCATATCAAACAGATGGGCTGCTGACCTCCTAGATGGAGTTTACCAATTTGAAAGATACAGGGTTTTAAATTATTTCCCAGTCCCAAACCCTCCTTACAGCTGAGCTGGTGTAAACACATCTAGTGAGTAGCTATCCCTTAACTAGAAAAGACTATATGCAAACAAAACTTACACAGATATGCAGACACACAAAAGATCATCCTACATGTTTGGGAACACAATTCCAGAACAGTAACACCAAGGCTAAATTTGGCCCAGAGTCTCCACATACAGTGCTGAATCTTTCTTCCACTAGTACTTCATTCAAACCTTCCAAGGCTTTATTTTATTGCTGGTATTCAGGGTTTTAAATCAGTCCAGAATAAGTCTTGTGGGTGGGGAGAAGTGATCAATACAAGCAAAATGCTGATCTTGTCTTCAGAGCTACCTGTAGAGGGAATGGGTTGTTGCTGGCCACGCAGGTATTTTACCGAGCTGAAGAAATCCTCTGAGCCTCTGACTTAACAACCTTTCTCACCTTGCAGTTTCAAAGGAACTAATTTGGCACACCATAAAATGTTAATTTTCCAGGTGTTTCCTTAGAGGGAAGACATGACTCTTCTCTTAATAAAAAAAATTCTCAGGCTTCAAATTGTAACCTTTCTTTATTTTTAAAGCAAGCCAGGGGGAAATAGGGTGTCACATGCAATTAGGCAGCAAAGCCAAAGTCACAGATGGGTGACCTCCACTGTACTAAAACCCTAACACTCATGCCAAGCAATAAATGATAGGAGCCTTATGAGCTCAGGAAACAGTAATGAAACTGAAGCACACCACCGTTTTTCTCATAGCCTCAAGGGTTACAGTGGGTTCCTCACAAACCTGGTATTACACTCTCAGTTGTGCTTCCTTGTTCTCCCGCAATGGCACAACAGGCTTAAGAAGGGCACAGATGCATGGTGAGCCTTCTCTGTACAACCCTGCTCGGAAGCAAAGGCCAATTTAAGCCCCTGCTTCCTCCCGAGCACGTGGCAGCTGCAGGCTGGCAGGGGTGAGCTGGCTGTAGGACAGCCTGAGCCTCAGCCATCTGACCCACGTCCCTGCCACAGCTAGAAAAAAGCACACGCTTCAAAAGGTCCTTCAAAATAAACACAGGCTTCAAACAAACCTCTCCCAAGTGTACTTTAGTTGCCACAATCTTCCATCCCACTAACATGCTTCATGTCAAATGCTTCCCAAGGGAGAAATGTCTGCAGAAGTAGCCTGAGTACACTCAAAAGCTGGAGATGGGACTTTCAGCAGTATGTCCTTGGCACATGTAAGTCAGTATGGCTCCTTTGGGTCTGTGCCGTTGGCCTCAGAAAACAGTAAGCTATGTCCAATTTCTACTGTTATGCCTTCTTTTTAAAGAAATAATCCCCCCTCAGAATGCTGGTGTTTAGATTTCAAGGCTGATGTGGCAGGTGGAAGCACAGAAAAAATTAAGTTGGGGAGAAGACAGAAAAATATACAGGAGGGAGGGAAAGAAGAGTGAAAGAGCATGAGGATCAGCTACTTGATTATGCTTCTGGAGAAACTGCCCTAGTAAGCACAACAACTCTATGCTACCTATTTGTCTCTTATCACATCCATGTCAGCATTGCCTGATTTATTATATACTTGAATAGCCATATTTGAATTAGTCTCTGCTCCACACTATCAACATTGCTTGCAAAACGCAGGCTACAGCATTTCTCCCATGCATCAGCACCACCAATAGCCAGAAAAGAGAAAAAAAATTCTGGTTCTGGAGCATGTGGTAGGGCTAGCAATTTATATACAGCAGAACAAAGGCAGCTGGAGTTCATTTTTATTACCTTTCAAGACAAAACTGAAGACCTGGCTTTGTTATTCATCTGGACAAGGTGGCAGGGATGTCGCTAAGGAAACATGACGAGAACGCTAGAAGATGCTATCCTACCCCATTGAGTTTTTCCAGGAGGAAACAAAATGAATCGTACTTGCAAAGAGCTCTAGCACTTCAATTTGTGCAGAGGACCCGGTCCCATGCACAGCGTGGCCAAGAGGCGCTGCAGATGTCATGGCAAAGCAGAATCAGGCCTTGAAAGAAATACCAGCACTGCTGAAAGCAGGAGACCAGTGAGGGGGAAGGGAAGAGGGAAGTTAAACCCATTGCCACAACAGGCTTCCTGGTATTAAAGCATGGTCCAAATACAATGCTTAACATAACTGCTCAGCTGGTTGCACCCCATAGAGGGGACTGGGGGGGATCCTAGCCCTCACGAGCTGACAGTCCCCCATCAAAACCTGACACCAATGAAAAACACCACAACTGAAGTCCTTTATTTATCCTTAAAAGAGCTGGAGTAGTCTCCAGGTCATTCCTCTTCTGTTCCACTTGGTTACTAGACAGGGATCCTTGAATCACTAATACAACGTTTAATCTTAATGGTTAATTTTAAACGCTTCAATTATGGATGTGAGCCACTCCCTCAGCCTCTACACAGAAACAGTCTCTGGTTTTATACAGCACTGCCAGAACGGGGATCCAAGAGGCACTTAAATACTAATGTTGCCTTTGTGGCAGGAAAGGTTGCAAGTGCCTGGGATTTGGCGACCTGTTCCAGTGGGGCAAGCAATTTGAGAACTAAATTTTGTAAGTGAGCAAGACTATGCTAAGAAGAAAAGGGAATGTAAAGTCCTTCCCCTAAATTCAATAGAAACGCACAGTAGGCTGCTCTCTCACTCAGAGAAATCCCAGGCCAGCCATTTCTGTAAACTCTTGACCCAAAAATCAGTCGTCTTGCTTCCTCTCAAGGCCTTACAGAAGTGCCCACACTGTCTCTAGCTCCCAGGCTTCCAACCACTCTTCACTTCTAGATGTGCAAAGGGGGAGAGCCTTCAAACCTGCCCTGCATTTCTTAGACACTCCAAAGTCTCCATAACCCTGAGGCACTAGCTCCCACAACTCCTACCTGTCTTGAAGAACATAAAGGGATTCTTTTTTTTTTTTTCTACCGAGCTGAAAAAACCTGTTTGGTATAATCCCTCTCCAGAGGCTCACTTGCTGGTGGTCATTATCAGCTTTTAACATTGAGCTTCTTGATGTCCCCAGGCAATTGCAGAGTCACATTAGCTTCATTTCAAAGATGGAGAGCAGAGGCAAAGATGCTTACCTTGACATGAGCAGGGAGTCTGACTGAAACAGCCAAGGCACAACACAAATCTCTTGACACCTACCCACACGCTGTGCTCCTTTCCATGACCACAACCTAATCCCTCTTCATTATAGAGCCATGGAGGAAACAAAATGCCACAACACATTTAAGCCTCTATAGAAGTAAAGGACAAAGACCCCTGTGGCTTACTGTGCAACAGTAATCAGTACTACTCTCTATAGTCCACTTGCAAGAAACCACTTCTGCAACTAATTTAATGTCTCAAATTTGCCTCTGCATTTAATCAATCACAGAAGCCCGGTTCATGCTGGGACAATCAGATGATGTTATCAATTTCACTGCTAATGAGCACTGAGGAACAGAACAGAGTTTTCAGTAGGTACAAATGAAAGTGTTAGGCACTGTTTGTGTTCACTTGACAGTGAAGAACAGTTGCATATCCTTCCCTCAGAGGCAGGCACCAGTGTCCAGGAATGACAACACAGGTATCAGCAGGTCCTCTGTATGTGATGATTTCCTGGAGCCAGTTCAGCCATCCCTCCAAATCAGGAGAAGCACCACTATTGCCAGGGCAGGTACACTGTTGTAAAAACTGCACAAGCAAGATCCAACTATGGATACTAGAACTGCCCCAGAATAAAAGTTTTGTGAGGTGAGATGAGAATTAGGCTTCTAAGTGAAGTCAACTACCTTGGGGCATTTGATTCAGCAATGTGCAACAGCAAGATAAAAGTAAGACTTTAAGAACGTGTTGGTTTCCTGCTTTTGAAGTGTATTTGTGCATTCAGCTGGCAAAGGTAATGGTAGATGATTTTAGAAGGTTGCACTTTAATTCCTACTCACGTTTGAAATGCAATTCATTCAAAAAAAATTTTTTTTTAATTTTAACAGGCTCAAAAGGCTTGATCCTCGTCCCGTTGATGTCTGGGGAAATTTTGCCAATCATGTCACAAGAACAGATTAACTGGAGAGAGGAAGGCAAGAAGTTAGATGTCTGTAATCCTACCACCTTCCCATGCAACACTGCTCAAGGAAGCACATGCTCTGCAACATGTAACAGGACAGAGTGACACAGCACCCGCTTCATCAGGAAAGGGGCTGCATCTGTCAGAGTCAGTGGCAGGTAGCCCTAAAGCCATCACTGATCTGCCTTCGCTAGTAGGTTCGTGGCTATAATCTAAATGGAGTCACTCCCCAACTAGAAAATTCAAAAAAGGTTAATGCATCCTGGGATATTCTCCTGGACAGTCCCTATGTAATCATGCCCTCTCATGTGAGACAGTATGTAAGAGACCTTCCCACAGAAAGGGGTCATCTTCAGATAGAAAGCAAGGAGAACTGTGGTCCTCCTTCTACCAAAAGGAAACCAAGACGCAGAGATGAAGCAATCCATCCAGTCACACAGCAAGCCTACGGAAGATCACAGAGCTGAAAACATGTTTCTTTTGTCCCTTCTAATACCTTAACTTAAAAGCAGCCAAGTGGCAGTTTTCGGGGGGGGCGGGGGGGAGTCAGACCTGATGTCTGTGTCAATTAACGCCCATTACTTTTCTTTCCGAAGCTACCAGAAGGAAAATCTTGCTTATAAGAATCTACACTGTCTACACCCTTCCCAGTGTAAAAGGCTATGCACTTTCTTACTCAAAATATGAAAATGTTCTCTATCCTTGTACAGTCCCACAGACTGAGTGGAAATGCACCATTTGATGTAAATCTTCAGAAGGAAACACAAATGGTCCGCAAGGAGAGATAACCCCTTCTTCTATCTGCATCTGTCAAGTTTGACTCATGACAGAATTATGACCCCAAAATAACATTTTAATAAGTGTTTACATGCTACCACTCCCCAAAGACTAGGCTGATAAATTCTTCCTCAGAACTAATTATGTTTCAAGACAAGGCTACCCTCGGCGGATGAAGCACTGAAAAACAGGACAGGGCTAGACCCTTCTTCACCAAGCGCAGGGCTCCTCCCTGTGGATGTCTTTGCAAAATTGCACGCTTTGCACGTATTCCCATGAAAAGATGAAAGAAACTGAAGTCATGTGTCAACATGCCTGGAATTTCCACTACCTACATTAGTTACATTAAAAATAGGTGAACATATTAGCGTGTCTCCCCTTCTTCTCCCTGATGGGACAAGGCAGGACAGATCAGCTGGCTGATCTCCATGGAATTTTTCCTTACTATGGGGTTCAGGATGAGAGAGCATTGGAAACGTAACACCGCAGCAGCCATTTGGTGTTATCATCTTGTGCTATACAGACTGTGAAGTGGACAAGACCAGACGTTGCCTTTTCAGATGTACAGGTGAGAAGAAAAAACATGTGCAGACACATACCTGAAGATCTGAGGGAGGTATAACGTCTTGGCATCCTACATTCCATCCTACGCGTTTCAGACCAGTTTCCATCTGCCCCAGACCATAGGAGCAGCAATGAAGCAGCATGAAAGTGAATGGAGATTTAAAATCTTGCCCTTTTCATCTTACTGTCCAAAAAAAGAAGGCTTCTACTGCTGACAGAAGCTCTTCAGCTTGGCAGGGATAAGAGGAAAGATTAAGTGTATGCCAGTATCAGTAGAAGTGCAGTTCAGCTTTTGAAATCCCCACATCAAGGCTCAGACTACTGCTACCAGTAAATATTCCCACAGCAATCCTGAGAACAGTGGGTGTCTCAAGCACCTCTTTTTGAGCTATCCAGCACACAGCCCTTCCCAAAGCAGTCTGGTTTAGAGCCACGGTATAGTCCACTGTTACATGATTATTCACTGGAGCATCAAACACTTTAGTTGTATATGTGTTTGAGGAATGAAAAGGGCTGAAGAGATCTGTCCTCCCACAGTCAACCAAGTCATATAATTCATTCAAGAAAAGCATCGCTTAGGTTTCTCTTGCCTGCACTGTGCCTATCAGAAGTTCATGTAGATCTCCCTGTTCTGATGGCAAGACATACTTTACAGCCAGAATGTATGCCTAATATACGTCCACTTGCTCTTTTGCTACATTGGTTCTTTAGCTTCTCCCTCCCCTTCTCCCCCTGTCATTGTCACCCCTAAATGCTCAGCCTCCCAGCCTTCATTTTGCTGGTTAAACAAGAAAAGTTGTTGTAGTCTCTTCTTGTACCTTATAGCTCAATAGACCTGGGGCTGTGCTAACACCTGTCCTAACACCTGTCCTAGTCTGAGTTTATCTTCCGTGAACATGGGGTGACCAGAACTATCAGAGAGAGAGAGAGATATCAGGATCTGAGACTAACTTCTCCAGAGCATTAATTCTTCCCTGTCTTCAGTGGGAATACCTTATCAGAAACATCCTACACTTACTTTTGATACCAGGATGTCATGGCTACATATATACTGATGTATACACGTGGTCTTTCCCCAGTCTGCAATTTCCAGAAGAAATTCTTCCGCAATATGGTGAATCTGGAACAAACAGCTTCATGTCTCTGGAGTCACTGTCCTCATGAAAGTTACTGAAATCACTATTTTACAATGTTCATCTGCTACTGTATCAGCAGGAAATGCTTTCTCTGCTGCCATAGGTGAGGTTTGTTATTCTGATCAGCCTTCAACGTTCATACTGTATTTAAAGGAATGTATTCCTTTAACCCACAGATGAACAATCTCATTTTGATCTGTTATAATTAAGAAATAATATCCCCTGACTTCCCTAGTGACTGCTGAAATCTACCCCTCTAATAGTATATTTATGCACTCCAAAGAGATTCTATGTCCTCATGTCTGGAAACTGCCTTGGTAGGAGCTGAAGAAACCTCAGGGACAGACTTTTGGCCCCAGCAAGCTCCCTTTTGGTACAACCTGTGATGTTCACCAGAACCTCTGACCAAAAGCGCCCAGAACTCCATGACAAAGAGATCTCAGTGCACACCTGGCCTCTCATCCCTCCAGCTCACACCTTCCAGGAAATCCACATCGCCTGCTTTCAGCACAAGGCCTGTGCTACAAGATAACGTTTAGTCTTTCTGGCACATACAGTATATCGCATTATCACATCAGAGTTTGAGTATCAGTCTGAAGTGCATGCTGTTCATGTTTAATTCATTTATTTGTACAGAACCTAGACAGCACTTTGCTCTAAAAAAGTCACTTGAAAAATCATACATCAACCACAGAATGGGCAAAACTGCATCAGTGCACAAGGTCACTATCTCAAACTAAGCTTAGGGTCATCAGAGATCATTAAGACTTCAAAAGCATATTTTCACTAAGAAAAAAAAGCAGTAACAGTCCTTCTTTTTTGGGTTTTTTTTTTTCTAAAGGTTCTTTATCCAAAATGCAAGCCATTACCCTAAGGAACAGTAAGTATAGCAGCTCTTCGTGGGTGCAGAACGGCCTGTCCTTTGACTACCTGTGAACGATTAAGAGCTCTCTAAATAGTTATTTAATTTCTGAGATGGCTGTGTAATCTGCAGTGATAACTTACTTCTTCATCCTACAGGCTCATGGAAATCTTCCGCCCTGGTTAAATAACCTGAGTGAAAAAGACCATTTCATCTGCTGATTACAACAAATATATAAAAAGCTTGCAATAGGAAGATGAGATCGGTGCCTTCAGCTATGTAACGTTGCCATCTAGTGATCCTCTCTAGATGTTACACACGAGAGGGCCCACCTGCCTGCGTTTAAATCTCTTGGCCTCACCCTGAATCACGAGGGAACCTCACACCTGCAACTCCACCCTGGCTGAGAAAAGTCAGTCAAATCAATTTGTAACAGTATTGAAGAGACATCTTTTCTATATATGCAGCATATATATATATCTCTTCATGGCAAATTGATACAAGACCAAATGTTGGCTCCTAATCCATTGACCAAAACAGATTTTGTTTACCCTGCTTAAGGCTCTAAGTTAATGGTGATCTATAAAGAGAGGGATAATAGAAGAAATTGCCTGCAAGTCAGCAGCGAGGGTAACTACTGGAAGACAGAAAATTTTCAACAAACACTAATTCCATATTCAGATTTGAAAACTCAGCAGATAATCATTCACTATAATTAACCTTGGCTAAAGAGCAGTTTTCTACAACAGGAATAATACAGATACCCAAGAAATTAAAAAGGGGAGGGAGAGAACAGTGGGCAGAAAAAAAAAAAAAAAAAAAAAAATCACCAAGTGGAGAAAAACAACCAGGGAAAAGCCTTTAAGGATGAAAGCACACCAGAATCCACTCAACGTGGAGAGCTTTGAAATATCTGGCAGTGCCAGCACTGGGCAGTCTGAGAGGCAATATTTGCGTGGTACTGGCTGAGTACCTGCATCGCAGGATATTTTAAAAGGTAGTTCATAATGATGATTTTTACCCTCTGGTCTGCCTACATCTGACTCAGATGGTGGCCAATGGAGAAGATCACTGGAGTTTGGGAGACTCCAGATAGGCCACTCAAAAAATTTACTGCTAGTCTAAAACTCTGCTGTGCCTGGGCAAACAACAGGTCTAAATAACCTCACAGGGAGAAAACAAAAGGAATCACTGACTTATACACTGCCCCCTGCCAAACCCTGGGTTGCTAGCACGTAGCACTTTCTTTCAATTAAAAAAAAAAAAAAAATTTAAAAAGTTATTCAAAAAGTGGAGTGAGAGAAAGTTGGGCAGTAAGGTTTTACTTTTGACCATTAGACATGGTTTAAAATATGCTGGGAGTCAGAACTAGAAAGGCCAAATCATCAAAAGAACCAAATTAGTGCCAAGTACGAGTCATGAAAAAGAAAAGACTCAGAGAGAAAGGCAGCAAGTGAGCAGCAATAGTACAATGATATAGATAAAACAATGAAAAGTTGTTTACCTGATATCTTGTTATTCTTGACTATTTGACAAGGCAATTACTGTCAACATTTAACACTTTCCTATGTCTTCCAGGAGACAAGGTCTAATTTTTCAGCCTTTTGAGGAAGCTCATCACACCAAAATGTCAAGAATAACTAATAAGCTTTTTGTAAACACTCAGCAGAAAATCCATTTATAGGGTCAGTTGCACATGCACACAGCTCCTTCTACACAGGCTTCTAATTTGCTATCCTCCCTTCCCATAATTTGAGCACTTATAGTGAGAGCATAAGTATTCTTCAGAAACAAATAAATACAAACCAAAAGCAAAATAACTTGTGGAAGAAAAATTATCATCTGTCTGCCTTTTTAACAATGATGTGCTGAAAAGATCTATAATTATCACCTGAGAAGATGCATACTGCCCGCAAAAGCAGAAGACAACAGCACAGGAACTGCTGCAGATATTTATGTTTCTCTCTCCCTTCATTCTAAGTATAAATTTCTCATGAAAAATTTTACCCAAACACAGATCATAAGCTGATGAAAGTGTATTGCCTATTTCCCTGACCTGGGGAAAGAAGTTAACTTAGAACAGACTTAATGAGTTACCCTCCCTTCATACTTTTTTCTGCTCCTCTGAATACTGTTCTGTTGCTAGCATTTTGAGTTCAACTTTTTGATGCATTTTGGTGCTGTAAGAGAAAGATTCAGAAAACTAGCAAGTGCTACTGGATGAGGGCCTAATCCAAAATATACAACAAAGATTGACTATATTGTTTCTTACGGCTTACTGTTTCTGAGCACAGAACACAGCAGAACTGTTTTTCAACTGCACTTTAATCATTATTTACCTCTTTTATAATTCTTATAGCTGAGTCGGCTCTTTCTTTTAAGCTGATTTTTCAGACAAACCAAGTGTATGTTTTGGATTCAGCACTGAATGCAACCAGAAAATAAAGACAGGAACCCAAGTCTGCCTCCTCCCAGCTACATATCTTGACCACTAAACCACAAACACACACTCTTGGGACAGAACTTTAAAGCTAACATACCCATGTTAGGCAGCAACATTGCCCCTCCTCCAAGTGTGATTAAAAAGAAATCAGTCACACGAAACTGTATTTCGTAGGGAGTCTCCTACCATAGACCCACTCCACAAGCAGCTGCAGAATCAAGTAGTCCACAAGCCAGAGGCAGAAGAACAATTTCAGTTCTGTGCCTGCAGAAGGTTCAGTCATCATTTGTATACCTGAGCTGCTTCACTTGTCAAGACAAGGATAATCCCCAACATGTACAGAGGGACAGTGCAGACACTTGGAGAACGTCAGTCAAGCAAAGATACCCCTGTGTAAGTTAGAAACCTCCCGGGTTTAAACAGTAGCTATACAAAGCTCTTTGGATTTAGGATAAATTCAGGTCCTTGAATCCTAAATTACGACCAATCTCAAGCACATAAATTCCAACTTGCACTTGGCCTTGTCCCTACCATCTCTCTGTACAATGAGCCTTGACTTATAAGGGAGGTTCCTAAACTCTGTGGGACCACTAACACAGTAACCACAGCCAAGAGTTGCAGTAGGATCAGTCAGAGAGAGATGAAACTGGAACAACCCTGCAGCAACAGGAAAACAAAACCATTCACATGCAAGAGATATTAATCTACAGCCAAGTCTGCAAAACTGCATGCCTCAAAATTGCTTGTCTTGCTCTAACAAGCCTGCTATGGAGATAGATTGATAGAGAACCTCTGGGCCATCTTCTTCTGTATCTGTGGTAGTGCTTTGCAGATTTTACGGCCATCCAACAATACCTTTTCCTTTCTGTAATTGGCTCTGCTCAATACTTCACAACCATTTTTGTTCTCTGTCTCTCTGGAGAGTTAAAAGGATTTAGACTAACTCAGGAGAGAAATTAAACCTCTAATTAGACCAGGTGTGTCTAGGATTGCATTCCCCAGGAAACCTAAATAATTCTACTTTCATTTTACAAATTTATAAATCATTAGAATGCAAAACCTGTAAATAGGAATTAGTCAGAAGCTTAAAACCATACTGAAACACCAGGAATGAGTGCATGCTTCCCACGCTGAATACATCCCACGAAGCATTAAGTTCCTGATCCAAAGCACAGTGGAATTAATGAAAAGAGACCCATAGGGGTTTGGATCAAACCTGAAACCCTGCAGGCATAGAGTGTTTAACCAGATACAGCTGCCCTGGCTTGACAGAAACAGCTCAGGAGCTGCAGATTAGCTTACCCAATGAGTTATATGAGCTTCCCAAGGCCCATGTAGAGGCTTTGCCTAAAGGAAGGGAGCATGAATAAAGCTGGACCTGTGGTGCTAAGTGCCTCTGAACAAGAAATAGTCTGCCTGCAGCTCAGAGAAAATTAAAGTGCAAAAGAAGAAACAATTTGCTTAAGGTCACATAGCAGAATCAGAATTACTATACATGTTGTCTGAATCCAGTTCTTGTGGCTCATCTCCTAACCCCAGGCTCTGCCTGCTGCATCGGAACGTTTTATGCTTCACCCAGCCTCCCTGGCTAACACTACTGGTGCAGGGAAAAGCAGGTCTTCCGGAGATAAACAGACATCAAAGTCACCCTTTGCAAGGAAGAAAAGGTTATCCTGATAGCTCTCCTGAGCAGATAGATCTATGGAGAAAGGTTATCCATGTGCAAAACAAAAAGCCCTCAAAGGACAGGGCCGCTCATATCTTAAAGGGTATTTCTGCGCTATTAGTTGAGTTGCTTGACTGTCCAAGAAAAAACACCTGTGGAAATCAAGCAAATAGCATTTATGGTTTATCCGTGCTAATCTATGAGGATGAAACCTGCTCACATTGGTCAGTTAAGCATCCACTGATTTTCTCAATCATGGAACAAATGCTGGCATGGCAGTAATTTAAAAAAAAAAAAAAAAAAAGCCTTTTGAGGCATTCATCAACCTGAACCTGTGCCATGGAATTCAGAAAAGTAATGGCCCATATTAAGCTTATTATACAAAAAGTTTTAAAGGAATGTTGTCTCTGCCTTACACTAGATCTACTAAAAGTCACACATGGAAAATAATTACATACAATACACATCTCCAAAAGGGAATGAACTTTTCTACTGTTGGTTCAGAGTGTATACAGTTTTCCCTAGGACCTGTCTCTCCTCAACTTAGTCATAAATCTTCTCCATGGACAAAGCAGCCATAACAGCTAGCAGGCATCTCAAAACATCAAAGCAAGGAAATACTAAAGAAAGGTGACTTTGAGAATCACATGACAGCTAAGGACAAAGCAAATATGACTTATATTAACCAAAGGAATAGAGTTGAGTAAAATGAGACTTAGATCCTAGTATTTTAGACAGATTTTGACATACATAAGAAAGAAAATACTGTTAAAAGCCAGTTTTCAGATTCTATTGCACATTTTGCTATTAATTCAAACAAACAGGAAAACAAATCTCTCATTAAAGACAGATTCCACATTTCAAGTCTGTATTAGCCTTTAGCTCTTCTTTATGCAGCAGTACATTTCCTCAATTTACCT
This sequence comes from Fregata magnificens, assembly GCA_013389945.1. NCBI lineage: Eukaryota > Metazoa > Chordata > Aves > Suliformes > Fregatidae > Fregata > Fregata magnificens. The sequence goes on from WAAD01022455.1 coordinate 33,937, forward strand.
AGTTCTTATTAAATGATACTCAGCACAGGGTCCAAGGCTATAGCCATGATACAATTCTCAAATTTCTTTCTTAGTAAAGAGTAATGACTGGAAATTGATGAAGGGTTGTTTATCTGGTTCAATTTTAAAAACAACTCAAAGCAGATATTTTCATTACTATCTGTCATCTTCTGTATTAGCCACTGAGATTAGTGCAGATGAAGTATAGCCTCTAGTCTACCTTTCTAGTTTATTATTCACAGGAGAGAATCTATTTATCTGAAAATAACAAATTTTTAAACTTTTCGTAAGATAAGAGTAGGACACTGGTCTAGTTGTATTTAATTATTTTTTTCCTCTCCAGATTACAAACTAAGATTCTGTAATTCAATTCTATCAAACAGATGGGGGGGCAGTGTTTCTATAACACCACATAAGTCTTTGTATGATCCTTTTACACATAAAAATCAGATTCCCCACAGAAGGGGTTCTCAAGAGATTTTATATCTATATATACATATAGATATAGATATATATATATGAAGCTTTTGCTTTCTAGCAAGAATCTAGTTAGAATATTCCCCTGCAATTCCAGATACACACATTTGGAAAGTTAAGATGGCTGCAACACAGGTGTATCATTTTTATTTACAAAATAAATCGATTAGATCTCTATGCAAGCCTGAGATTGCCTTCTACTGTTTTGTCTCCAAAGTTACGTGGTGTGCGGTTATGGAACTGGCCCTATATCTGCTGAGCTCCACCCCAGTGGCCTGCTGAAGTTCCAGTGCAGGACAGTCTGGTGAATAAGTATCACCAAAAACTCGGTGTGAACTAAACTGAAAGTGTTTCCAATACCAGCATTACTTAAAGTTACTAAATAAAACCATGTACCTATGAAAAAAAACAGATGAGGGGAAAAGGAGAGAAGGTCTGGAGTGCCTTTTCTGGCGTGGGCATCTTACAACGTTAATACTGAAGCTCAAACCCATTTGAGGGTTTCCATAAACGTTTAAGACAGTGAGCTCATTCCACGAGAGGCAACATCAAAGTCACAATAGAACTGCGGTGACACAAATACAAAGAAAACTCCTTCAAGAATTGACTAGGCGTAATTTACAACTGCTCATGTAGTATATGTGCTGTTCTTGCATGCCACATGAAGCCTTTTAGGAGTACCACAAACACAGCACAACAGTGAAGAACTTCATACTGAGAAATACACAGAGACTGCCTGGGTGTGCATCTCTCCAGTGCCACGCAAGGATATTTTGTGTTAGCATGTAACACACTGCCTACTTCCTCTGCTGTGGGC
>WAAD01022455.1:35245-53941 GCA_013389945.1 Fregata magnificens
TTAAGACCTCTGGCAGCATGCAATATGGTGGCTTTTCCACAAAAGGCTGGCAGAGAGTGAACATGTCCTCAAGATATGTTCAAGAAAACATACAGAAAAAGTGTTACAACCTACTTGGATCAGGAACACAGCTTGACAAATTCATGAGGCCAACAACTTACTGAGGACCCACTGGTGGTTCTGTGACTCTTCATGTCAGGGTACCTTTAAAAAAACCAGAAACCTCCTTTTACTTTTATAGGCCATTATGAACTGCCTAGAAATACTGGACTTTAACATGAATCCCTAATTCTTGAATAACTCTGAGCATTTAAGAAGAAAAATATTCCAAATTCAACCTCTTACACCTTTGCACTGTACCACAAACAGAGGTGTCACTCTTTTTTTTTTTTGAGGGTCAGACATCTCTGAGGGCTCAGTCATGTAATGCACTGATGTAGAAGACACACCACCCACTTCACCTTGCTCAGCGTAGCACATACAGGGAAGCAACTCTGAATTTGACAGCCTTCTACTGGCAGCCCTGTACCGCTGTGTCTTCAAATTACAGTCCACACTGGAGGTAAACAGATGGGAGGAAGGCAAGGACTGACCCTGCAACCAAAATGAAGTTTGCAGCCTGGCATTAGCAGTCTCAGAGAGTTCATTATATCCCACAGAATCCATAGAAATATATATTCATACATTCCCCATTCTGTCACAGATATTTTTAAATGCATAACCAAAACACTTTCTAGTGCTCAATATTTCACATGATGCCAGAAGGTAGAAGTACTTCACAAAGCACTCTGAAGTATTTAGAAGTTTTCCATGCAGTTCAATAAATACTGGAGTTCAGTTACACTTAATTTCAAAGGTCACCAAGGCTTTTACACTGCTCCAGCAAATGAACAGTTCTTGGGATCTTTATCTTGTCCAAAAAAAACCATACATCCTTCTACGCACATGATAAAACAAGGTTCTTGTAATCCTTGGCCTTTGGCAGTACACATGAAGGCTATGTCAAAACTACATTTGAGCCCCAAGCAATAGCTGACCCTTTAAGCCACAGGAAGAAGCAAATGCTTTTACAAACTTACAAAGCAATTGCATAAGCAATCTGAAGTGAAAAACCACCTGTACTTGACTTAAGGAAGGACAATTAGAATTATATAAACTATAGAAACAAATGTAACTATATCTGAATTGTCTCAGTACCATATATCTGACCTTTAGCTCAGTAAACCGTTAGGGGTTAGACTGAAACTTTTATCAGGATGAATGCTCTCCCGCAGGTCTTGTAAATTCCCCAAAATCTAGAGTAACCTGATCCTGGATGTAACCCTGTAGGGGCAATTCCTGTATTTCTGAAGGACAGCAAAAGAAAAGATATCTTCTGAAGATAAACAACAGAAATAGAAGTTTCTGTCACCACGAACATTAAGTCTCATACAGTGTTAGATCTCAAGCAACAGAATAAGCCAATTTCTTGATTAGATCTGCAGTCAGGTGACAGTTTGGTCCTAAATTTCAGCCTGAAATGCACTGTATTTTGTGTCTTTGCTACGCAGAGTCTTCAGTTAAACAAACAATAAAAAGAATCAGTATAAGTCAAATTTATTTTATGAGTAGCTAATGCAGGGATGACAGAATGTAGGGCATAAGTTTTTGCTTCCCACTGTGGCATGTACGTAAGTATGATAAACCTCACAGAAGGTGGATCTTGGCATTTCGTAGGGCAGACTGGAGGAAAACGGTTTAGAATAATCCAGTTGAAGAGGGAGGAAGGAATGAACTCTTTGCTCCTTTTTAATTACATTGTTGTCTCACCTAAAGGTCTGAGAAGAGAGCTGACAACTGCTGTGCCAAGCACTGCTGTTGCGGATGCACCTCAGCCTGTGAAATTGGGGTTTTTTCCCCTCCATTCACTCTCATTAATGTTCTGTGATGCTCCATATGAAAGATGCTTATATAAAAATACATATTATTTTACCAAACGTCTCCGTGTTTCTCAGGTAAGAGAAATTATCAGCCTAGCAATATCTCGCACTGGCAGGGCGGCTCTTGACGAACCGGGGCCTGAATCTGAATCCTAATTACAAACACGCTTTGTTAGAATGAGCGTGGTTAAAACTCTGGATGTACATTTCTCAGCTGGTCACGTTACTAAAACAGGACAGACCAATCCCAGATATAAATATACCCACATTTTAAGAAATTCAACATTTGGACTCTTTTCCTAATTAGGGATCCGGGGCATTAAATCACAGGCAGACTATGCTTTTGAAAACTAATGGTACAACTTTGTTTTGACAGCTCAGCAATGCCTTCTATGCAGAACATACATTATTTTAACAGGGTATTGTGAGGAACAAGAGGCGTTCCTTGGCAACAAACCTCTGGCCTTCATCCTGCTGTCGAAGGCCATCACTGGACCACGAGCAGCAGTGACCATTTCCATCCTGAACCCACCAGAACAGCTGTAGCCCTCTGGGATGAAGGAGCCTGGCGCAAAGGTGAGAAGAAAAGGCAGTTTCAGCTTTAAAGAGGGCAGTCTCTGCGACAATCTCCTGGAGGACTTTGGGGTTAACCCACCTTAGAATGAATATTTTATCATCATTTGAGATCAAGGAGAGTGGTGGATGAAGGGTGAGTGAGACCATGAATAAGGGACTTAACCCAACAGTCTCATAACACAAACGCTCTTATAATGCAGGGAGAACTCCCATGTGGTGTACAGAGGACCTTAAACTGAGCCTGTTCTCACATGTTTTTCTGAATAGGGATTGATTTAAACAAGTGCTTTGTCTTAAAGCAGGGCTTTAAGTAGTAGAGAAATCAATAGAAGTATTTTATCAGGAAAAGGTAAAAATCATTTACTTTTGATTCAAAATGAGCATTGTGGGCAAACTAGGTTCAGAGTACATCCTTCTACACAAGCAGAATTAGAATTTGTAGTGGAAAGTTGTGTAATATAATTAGCTGATTCTTAGCACCAACCTTTCAACATCAGTATAAATCCTAAAAAACCCCTACAACTAAAATGTTGTCAAATTTCATTAGCAGTAAAACCAAAAAAAAACAAATCAGTAAACTCAATGCTGGAGATAGGCTGTTATTTAGCTGGTCAATAAATAGTAACTACATCCAGTTTCAGCTTTTGTTCGGGGATTAGTAGGACTGATAATGAGAAGTTTACAAGAGTAATAATCCTGCACAAATTGTTTCTTAATGTACTTTTGTGTAAAAATAGCAGTAACTACACTAGTACATAGATATGCCTTGAATACACATGCACAGTCTTGGAACAACACGTGGCTTAGGGTGAGAAGAAGTCTTCTGTGGTGTGAATAAATTGGTTATAAACTGCTGATACCCCTGACTTTTTTTTTTTTTTTTTTCGTATATTTTTAACTCACAGCCACCAATGACCCAACCCGACCCCTCCTCCCCTGTTTGGTTCTCTTGCCTGCTGTCTCCTTTTCCTCTTCTCCATCTTGTTGCTGCCTTTAGTTATCCCTTATGAAGTAGCTGACTTAAGGTGATTAACAAATCTTTGACACCTGCAGGTTGCAACATTACACTCACCTCTTCAGCAGGCCTTCCCTAGAGGATCAGAGGTGACTGGGACTTGTGCCATTGAATACATTCCCTGGAAACAACAGTGGGAACAGAAAGACACTTTAGAAGCCAAGAACTGTGACACTGATGTTCCCGGGGCTGTTGCATGCCAAGATTTCCATGTAGTGCTCACACATCTTGAAGCTCTTTAATGTCTTCTCTCCAGAAGAGCTGCAGAGACAGCACAGGCTAGAAATGACATTGCAAACTAGAGATTACCCACCCATTCTCCTTCTAGGCAGCAGTGGCAAAGTGCCATCAAAAGCAAACAAACCACCTCTTTGCCTATATTTTCTGTGCTGCTTTAGGTGTGTCCACGCTGACACAGAGCAGGTGGGACAAGGCAGCACTAAAGCCATACTGTGCTGTCTTACACATGCCAGAACAGGTATCTTCAGATAAGGGTTAGGATACAGCATAGGCAAGTCACGCTGGAGGCTGAAAACTACAGGAGGACAGCTGGACAAAAACATACAAGCAGAACAGTGGGTTGTACAGAATTTTTTAGCTACCTTTTCCCACCATTCACCTGTCAGAAACTTCTCTTTTTGAAATTGCTCCAGCCTCCCTTCTTTGCCATTTATTTCCCAGCAGTCCTGTTGCTTGTCCTGAGAGACATGGAGGTGATGGAGACAGAGTACTGCTCTCATATCCAGCGAGTGTAGGACAGACAGGCAGAGGAGTTTGCCCAGATGAATGTTACTCGGAGAGCAGAAATTTCCATTTGACTTGGGGATAATATTGTTTTCATGCCCGTATGTCCATATATTTTCATTCTCCCATGTCTAAACCTGCCAGAAGCAGCAGATGGACATTCCCCAGCCTCCCCGAGGACCTCTGACCTCGCATGTCTGCCTGGCGCACACCCATAGGATTGCTCTCTGCACCGGACACAGCAGCAGCAGCCTTTTCCGTTCAAGAAATACAGCACAATGCAGAGTTCAGCGATTAATGTACTATTGCAGAATACAAGAGACTAGTAATTTCCCTCCCTTCTCAAGTTTCAGCCCCTCACCTCCCATCTCTCAACAGCATGTACGTTGGCCCAGTCAATGTTATGTTCCCTCTGTCCTGCCCAATTAATTTTGATTGTTTTAAGCTAAGAGCAACAGCTTCAACAGGAGAGTGGCTGAAGTCCACTTACACCACAGGACCCTACAGCTTGGCACTTTCATTCTGTCTTGGGAGACATGGCTTTGACCCCTCTGGCTGCAGGAGGAATTAAACTTAGGAGTACGATCTCACCATAAGGTTGTCCCATAAAGACAAGAAGGGGACACCAGCATCATCAGGCTGGTTAAACAAGCAGAGAGGGCCAGTCCCTGCTGCTTTTTTGTTTTGTGGGGTGGGGGGGGAGCAGGGAAGGGGAGGAATCCATGTCTGACCTCATGGCACCGAGAAATCAAAATCCCCTGAGGATCTACTAGAAAGAACCCGAGCCGATATTTTACGGAAAGCAGTGTAAAGAACAAATGAGAAGTCCAGTACGTTCCTCATATCCTGTAACCACTGACAGTACCTAGATGCTGATGGCTTCATTCCCAGGACTATTGCCTTGAGAGGAGAAGTGAGGAAATTACATACAACTAAAGAGACTTTACTGTAATGGTGCGAAAATATATTGGGCTTTTTGTTTTGCACAGAGAAATGGGTTGTCACAATACAAACAGTAATCTGACATTTACAGGGCAGGATCATGCCATGTTTTGCTGAAGTGCATTTTGACAGGTCTTTTAATATATTGCTTTTGACTGAACCTGGTAACCAAACAGACAGAATGAAACTAATACTTAGTGACTAAACCAGTGCCAGCCCCTCAGCAACCCAACTGTATTCCCATGGCACAAAACAAGAGCACAATATGAATTCCCTCCTGTTCCCCTCAATAGAACGGGACTTGGAGCATTTTCCAGTACACATAGGAGAGCACTTAAAAGGTCAAACTCATCCCCAATAGACTGGTGCCAATGCCATGACAGCAGCTGTTTCTAAGGAGAGCATTTATGCGAGAGCAGAATGTGGCACTGCTCTTCTATTTAATTTCAGATAATATTTATGGTTCAAAGAAGGAAAAATAAAGGGGTGGTTTTTGCTGTAACAATCCCCACCATCCAGCTACGCTCTCCAAAGGTAAATATAGGTCTAAACTTTCTCCCCATCTCCAAATTAGCTCCTAATTAGAGAATTAATTGTATGACACTCTTATGCAAAAACTTTACAGGATAAACCAGAAAAACATGGCTACAAAGATGTCAAGCATGTATGCCCATAAGATGGTTCACTCATATTTAAGGGGCCAAAAACCCAAATTCAATTTACTGAATATATGGCCAATTATTCACAGCATCAGAATTAACTTAATTCAAGTTATAATGGATTTCTTCAAAAGGGGACTGCTGTACTAATTACATAAGGCATTCTAAATGGGAAACAAAGCCAACTGCAAATTTCAGATGTTATTTTATGCAAATACTGTAGCTGTAGTGTTCTGAAGAATTCCATTGTGAGCTGAATTGTCCATTTCTGATGCTATGAATAATTGCGTACCCATTTATTCCTAATAACCTATTATTTATGTGCAATTTCTTTTGTCCTTCTAAATGCTATGAAGCCATTTAGAGCAACCACCTACATGTCAACTTACCAATTATCCTTATAAAACCTTGTATTACTTTGGATTACTTACACACATAATTAAATGCCAACTAACTATTATGTTCATATAAGTTAGCAAAAGTCTGTGAACCCCAGCAATATAATAGTTCATTTAATTCTAAACAACCATCTCTAAAAGGAAGTGATTTATATATAATCACCCCAGAACACAATCAAATTACACTCAGTTTTACCATTAAAAAGATGAGTGAGTGCATGTATCAATATTTAAATATGTAAATAACAGTCACCATTTTCCAGACCATCGCTGAAACAAACTCATTCACTGCTTTACTCTTCCAGTGCACCGATATTGCAGCCACTTACGCATGTGCCCAGCAGTATGTCCATGAGCAGCCCCATGGCACCACACATTTACCCCCCATGTTCACTTTGGGATACACTGACATTGCATTTGGCCACTGGGCCACAATTTGGCTCAAGGTTGGCAAGCTGGATTACTCAAGCCTGTTGCATGCATGCTGTGGGACTTGGCACTCCTCTGGGTCACACTGCTGAGCACCAGTGTCGCTCAGGGGGGCTGCGTTTGGGCTCTGGGCCAGCACACAGGTCTGGGTCCCACCACGTTCAGCAGCGGTGGAGGAATGGCTGTTCCTCCCGGCACAGTCACGCAGGCCAAGACACTGCCACTGTGTCCTGTATAGTTACTGCCATATCCCTACTGCCTGGGCAGAGCGAGGCAGCCCACCGTTGCCAGCAGCATAGCAGAAAAGCACAACACCATCTAGTATCTCTGCCACCTTTATACTATAGACACCAAGGATGCCCCGGCTTCCTTAAACATAGAAGAGGCACCTGGCAGCACCCATCTTCAATCCACCGCTTGCCTAAAGGCGGCTCTGGCTACACAGATAAAAAGTACTACCAGACTGGAGACCCGTTACTTCCACTTCACAGGCACTGGTAAAGGCTGTGCCATTAGAGTGCACAATTTCCATACCTTCAGAAAGTCAAGCCCCGCACTGCTTGGCCAGGTACCTCCTGCCTGCCCCCAGACAGAGATGGCGGCATCATCAGGTTACTGGCCTGCAACACGGCATACCCCTAGCCAGACAGGCTGAAGAGCCCAAATGCTTATTCTTTCATGGTCATTGAGAAATTTAGTCAATCTGGGCTTTCAGTGAAAACAGAAACAATATGGAAAGACCGTGACAGCACCAAAAATTGGCAAGAAGACAGAGCTGGCGTATGCCCTCCGGACACCAGAGAATAACACACAAGCTTGTCAGTGCAAGCCAATACACACTCCCTGTCCCACAACGTGTCAGTCAGGGCAGCTTCCTTGGGGAGAGCCATAACTACAGCACCCCAGAGTAAATGCACAAGAGCTACTTGCTATGGAGAACCACTTGTTCTAACCAAAGATCTAAACAAACGATGCACGTATTCTGACAGCTCCCTCGAGAGCAACTCGAGCGCAGCTGATCTACAAACCAAGCAGCCCAGCTTGGCAAGTTGACATCCCCTGTACAGTGAATGAGGAAAAGTAAAGTACCCAAGAACAAGACTCACAGTGCCCAGCACGCTGGATGGGAGCAGCAGAGGGAGGGCAGACATCACTGCAGCTAACTGCTAGAAAAGACTGGAAAATGTAGCACATCTGAAAACCCACTTTCCCCCTCCCCAGTGGCAGGCAGAGACGGGGAGCTGGAACGCAGAGCCTGAAGGCACTTCTTTGGCTTCGGCATCTACCTCTCCCTTTCGCCTCCAGCAATTGATTGGTACGCGCTTTTCCTTCAAAACAGCCCCTCTGGCAGATGATTTGTGGTGTTATTTTAAACAAACACATCTCATTTTATGTATGCAAATCCTTTCTTAGATCCTTTTTTGTCAACGTCTACACCATCTTTTGGAGGCACAGTGTGCAAGTAGCCCAATGACTGTGTTAGCCGGTAAACTGGGCCTGTAGCCCTTGCTAACATGAGCCCTTGGGACTGCAGTAATCACGGCTACGCAGGCTAGAGACGACTCCTGCCTGGCCATCATGTCTATGGGCAAACCACACAAAAAAACATTCAATGACTTTCTTTTCAAGCTCCTTTCCTCTCTGTAAGCTCACCGTAAAATTGCTGTAGTGTCTGAGTAGCTCCCATGCCCAGGACACCACGCCTGCTGCTGCCTCAGGAGATGGCAGGACGGCCGCGGGGTGCAGTGGGACCCACAGGGGAGAGACGTTGCCATAGGCAGGTTACAGAGGCAGCGACCAGGATTCGGTCGTGGAGGCTTCCGTATCCTAAAACAGGACTTCAGGTACATTGATGTAAATGAGTGTAAATGTAATCTGTGGGCCGGTAGCCAAGAGGAGCTCAATTTGCCCGAAAGGATTCGGCCTAGCTTTTGGTTTCTTTAGTTTCATTTCATTCTGTACTTACGTTCATTCTTTTCCAAGGAGATGCTGCGTTTGGTTTGATTTCCCTCTTTTTCCAGCTGAACTGCTCCTTACTCAATGAACGCGATTTGCCATATTGACTTCTTTGATACACTTTCCTTGGTGCGTCAGCATCCACCTCCGCTTCTGTGCCACTGAAGGGCTGCAGCATCGCTGTACCCGAGCTAACAGTCTCGTTTCTTCCTTTTACCCTCAGTGATTTTGACTTAATTCTGGACTTTGAGCAGTTTTCCCTCTGAAGCAAACTCAGGCTACTTCTGTTATTGTTATTCTGGAGGGTCTGTCATGCCGGCAAACAGCTTTGTATTTACAGCAGTTAATAATGATACTTATTCTACTGCATTACATAGTTGTCTTTCTATATTAATGCATTTTTCATCTCTTTTGGTGCCCTTGGGCTTTCAGCACACAATTCATTTGTGGACAAAGCACTTGTATGGCCCTGTATCATAAGCCATTCAAAACACTGGCAGGGAAAAATGCAACACGAGAAAGCCCTAGAGGGCCTGTCCTCCACTGCACGGAAACTTTGAAATCACCCATGTATAAAATACACACTCTGTCTCTTGTGTTTCAGATTGCTTATTTAAAATGGCAATAGTCAGGGCACAGGGGCTGGAGAGGCATAAAATGGCCTGCAAAAGCAATTAAGTGCCACAGAGACATTCACATTTGATAACAGCAGCAGATTGTTTATTGCCCTGTTTACTCCTCCACCATGAATACTGTGCTCCATGGTACGACAACAGGAGGCTCGAGCAAACCCCAGCCCTCGGACGCATTTGTTGCTCTGTTGAGGGTCTGCACTGCACGCACACTTCCCACTGGCATCACCGTGCAGGTGGCTTTCCCAAGGCTCTTTGCTCCAAATTATAACCTCCAGCCATACGGGGAACACACTCATCAAACACATACAGCCTTCAGAGCTGCTCTCCTTTCCACGCCTACTTGTTTTTTGTGCTCCCGTTCTTCCACATCCTCCCACGCCATGTTTTTTCTCTCTGATAAGACCACAGGCAGGCTTTACTGCTAGAAAATCCTCAGGAGGTCGGGATTTAGACAGCATGGGGGACCATGTTTACCACCACCCTGCAACCACTGCTCACCCCAGGCAGGCTGGCACAAGAGGTCTGTCGGTCACCAGGAGGGAACCATGACTCCCCCATGTATCTGCCCCACTCCGGTCTGAGAGCTGAACCGTATTTTCCAGACGCAGGAGAACAACTCCTCTCACCTTTAAAAGAGGCGGTGTAGCGCTGGACAGCCCGAGAGAGAAAACTCCTGCGGCAGGAGAGCCCCAAGCCGGTGGGCTGTGGCAGCCACGGAAGATCCCGCTTTCCCACTGCTCCTGAGGGGTTCTCCCTCCGCAACCTCCCCTCGGTGCGGTGAGGGCCCCGGGCTCTCATCTGACATGACGCGGCCAGGNCACCGCTGCTCCTTGTCCTACTCCAGTTAACATCCCATCCTCTTGAGGCAGGGCTGCCCTGTTTAACAGGCAGACTACTTAACGGCGCCTTGACAGAGGCAGCCTCCACCAGGCCGTGCCACAGCTCCCCTGGGCTGGGGCAGAAAGGCCCCTCGGGGCCCCCCTTGCCCACTGTCATAAGGTCTCACCACCTTACAGCCTCGGTGCATAAAGCTTCTATTTATATTTTGTCAGCACAACAACATTAAGGTAACTTTTCTGTCGTGATGCATAAATGGCTGGCCGTACAATTGTAGATGGCATAAATACTCATCCGCGGGGTGAAAGAAGAGACCGGCCCGGTCATCTGCAGAAGTTATTCCAATCACTCTCTGTGCCTGCAGAAAAGAAATGAAGAAGAGGAAAGAACACAAGTCCTCCATTTTCATGGGGGTTTTTGTTGTGTTGTTTTTTACATTTCTGGGGACATGGCTAATGCCTAAGATTATCTTGTATTCAATTTTTTCCTCTGAATATAGATAGGCTGCCTATGGATATATCAGAAATACACAATAATGAAACTATGACTTATTCACCTGCTGGGCGAATGCTAATGAGTGTTGTAGTAATGAAAACAGCTTCACTGGTGTGTAAAATGCAAAACAGCAGGGAACTCACTGGAGACCCCACAAGCATATGTCAATAAGCTTATATTATTCACAAGTACACAAGCCTCCCAAGACATCAGTTTCCCAGCTTCCTTTCATTTCCTGACTGCTCCTAACAGCCTCATGCTTTGAGGAAAGTAAAAGACTAATTTTCTATCTTCCTCAAGCCTCTAAAGTTTTTGCAGAAGCCAAATGATCATACGAAAAACTTTCCATTCAGATGGAAACTGGATATTTTGTTGGCTAATACTTCATATTATCCAATCTACAAGTATTACAAAGTGTGATAGCAATACAGTACAATTGTATCCATGACCATAAACATCTGAACGTAAATAACATTTTAGCAGAGTGCTCTAGCAATGCACTCAGACACAGCACTGACACAGTATGCTCTCATTCATAATGCTGCTGTTCTCTATTTCTCTCCTTTGCATCAATCCTGACAATATTAACATCCGTAACAATCAGTGACCAGTCTCATTTCAACACTTCCAGTGTACATCGCCAAGCTCTGCAGTGTGTTAAGAGAAAAACAGAAGTGGCAATCCCCACCAAAGGTGATCATTCAGCCAAAATTCAGATCAAAGTGTTAGGACTTCAAAAAAAAAAAACCATTAGAATACAAGTCCAGGCATTTGCTGTCACAAGAAGATTGCGATGACTGTGTTTCATGTCCCCCTTCATTATAAATCCATTTGGCATCCTTTCTAATAGCCAGCCTACCCTCAGAAAAAAATTATTTGATGTTCCTGTGGATGTCATATGTGCCCTGTACTTTTACAGCACTTCTATTGTAATTCAACATTAATTATCTTCCCAATTAATGTACTGCATAATGCTGCAATATGAAATGCTCACATTTTGTAAATGAGAAAATTGAGCTCAGTTCTGTCTGCTTTGATCCCATTTTACTTTTATTACAATTCAGTACCAGATTTCTTTTCCTTTTTGGTTGGGTTATTGACACCCTGAACACACACAAGGGAGCCATCTCTTGCATACAAAAGATACATTTATGCTTCGCTTTTCTGAGATGATGTCCAATTTCTTTTTTTCAATATCATTTTAATATACTTTCCTGCCTTATGATTGTTACTGAAATGCTCATAAGGGAAATGGAGGTGACAAAAGTACTAATGGAGCAGCATTTACCAGTTGCCATAAATGTAGACATCATGAATACCTACAACTGCGGGAAAATGGTAAGTGTGAAGCAGGTCACAAACACAGAAAAAATGAAATCAAAACTGTGGTCATGGAGTGAAAAAAACTCTTCGTTAGAAGCTGAATGATCCAACATATTCCTTAAATGTTGTGTGTCAAAAATACCATTTAAAGTTTTGCTGCTGTGTACTGAAAAGTAGAAAAGGGAAAACATATATAAAGTATAAAATATAGAAATGGAAAATATATATACCAAATTGCTCCCTATATGTATGGCTGAAAGAATATATGACTGGTGAGTTTCCACAATGAGGAGTTTAATTTTTCTGTTGGGTTTGAATCTTTTGTTTAGTTTAGCTGCTGCCAATAGCTGCAATCATTGTGGGCTACTGGATTTGACCTTCAATGCCACCATCTCAAAGCACTTCACAGCACTTTTTCATCCTGAATGCGCTTAAGTGCTTGAGGAAGATACAACTTCTCCCTTTCTCCGGTGACGTTATGTCTAGCTTTCTTCCCTGTTACCCCACCACATCATTTTTAACAGAACTGAACCTACAACACATAGAAAGCTGAAAAAAAATCAGTCACCCCTCACACTCATCAGTCTTATACTTGATGTTCTTTAATGCTCACCATTAGCTGGCAATTACTGAGTATGTAAATATGTGCTGAGAAGAATGAGCAGATCAGACTGAAGGAATTTAAGAATGTCACCTATAAAATATTCCCTCAGATAGCTAAACAACCTCAGCTTAAATAAACTTGCTGGTCAAAAGGTGTAAAAATTTAAGAGTAGCCTGTTCAGCACCTTGAGATAGGATTTCCTCTTGAACTGCCCTGGAATACTTCATTGTAATCTTAAACTGAGAAACACAGTGGTTTAAGTGGATAGGCTGGCTATTACTGACCTATCAGTAATTCAGACAACCTACTTTAATAGGAAGTAGTGCTCCTGTTTCAACATTATCCTCAGCAAAAGCCTTCTGAACTTCCTTTTATTAATTGCTTAGCAATGATCTTGACCTACTGCTGCAGCAAGTACAGCTGAGGCGAATACCCAAGGAATGCTGCTGCTTTTTCCAGTGCCTATGTAAAGCTTATAGGGAACCTTGGATTTGTTTGAGATGATAGCTTTAGTGACCTGAAACTTTCATTTGTTTGGTATTAACTGACTTCATTCTGATATGGTTTGGCTTTGGCTGTTCTGTTTTGCTCTTCAACCCCCACTGGTACCCCGCTTTTGGTTTACTTATTTTAAATGGCCATTATTACAGTTGTTAATTTTGAAACCAAACTCACATCTGCATTGATTCTTTCTTCCCACCATGTGAATGACAGGCTTTGGGGCACTGGCATCTTAGCTACTCAACCTAAAGGATCAACAGCTGGAGGTTTTTTGCACCGTCAGTGAGCTGTATGCAGCTTTCATTGCTACAGCAAATACAGCTAGAACAGGAGAAGAAAATCAATGGGGAATATGCCAGGAAAGACAAACAAGATTTTGTGGAGACCTGACTACAAAATGACAAGAGGTTCCTAACTGTGCACTGAAGTTAACCTGTCTTAATCATTCCCCTGTCACCAGCAGACTTTTAGAAAGGGATTCTCATTAGCACTGAATGACTGGGAGTTTGTTGTGTTTACCATCAGCTAACAAAGTGTGCAGCACGTGGTCTCACAGAGTCCACCTGTGTCAACACCTCAAGTACCCAATACTTGAGTCTTCAGCCTGGCTAAGGTATATTCTTTACCCAACATATCTGTAACAAATACTCCTCCTGCCAAGTCATTCACCACACTTAAGACAATTATGTTTCAGACAGAAGCTGACAAACTATGAGGAGGAAGACTTTAATCTCCCCTACTGGCTAAATCAGCAACTGTGTACCCATTACCCACATATTCCTTCTCCGAGTACTTTTTCCTTTATATTCCTTCTCCTCCCAAATAAAGACATGCCTCTGGTGGGGAAAACAACCAGCTGTCAAAGACTGGTGTTTAATCAGCCTCCCAAGGGAAAACTGTAGCCTAAAAATTCAGCACTTTATGAGACCATTCAATTTTCAACTGTCTTGTGCACACTTGTCTTCTGGCACCACCAAAGGAGAGTCATTCCGTTCTTGACAGTGGCACTTCAAAGCTCCCAGACAGACGTCCAAGAAAAAATCCACATCCCGGCTCTGAAATCGTGTGTACTACTGTTAGGCATAAAGTAAACCAGGCAAACCCAGACAACCCAGGCAAAGGTTCCACTTCCAGAGTTATGCAAGTAGCACACTTCCTTTTCTCCTGTCTAAAAAGTCCCTTCTTCCAAACAAGTCAACCAGATGGTTACCAACCCCCCTGCCTTGATACCATAAAGAAGTTACTTCCTCCCAGTCCTGCCCAGCCAGGAGCTTCTTCATGTACTTCCTCAACATCCAAAGCAGGGTGGGTGCTCAGGAGTCCTGACAATCATGTGGACAAAATCTGGTATTCTCAACATGTGTTTCCAATTTCCCCCATGGATAACCCTGTGTTGAGGTTAAGCAACAAAGCAAGCCACCACCAGGAGGGGGACTCCAACCTCCATGAGCAAGTTCTGTCCAGGCCAGTTCCTGCAGTTGCTCAGGATCTCACACTACCAAAGGAAAGAAAAACATTATTGCTGAAAGGGGGAGAAAATTTCCACTGCTGAGTTCCTTTACTTTTTTCACACATTTATCAGCACACAGAAAGTGGCAGAAGACAACTACAACAAGACCTTTTGAAATTTCATTTTACACTATGAACTTAGAAATTAGAATTATATATGAATACTATGAACTAAGAAATTAAGAATCAAAATGACACTTCATGATTGTTTTAAAAAATCTCTTTGAAAATCACTTCCAACATACTGAATACACTTCCAGTGATTTCAGCAGGTTTAACTACTGCATATATATTCCACACAGAATTCTACTAGCTAACATGAAATCATAGCTAAAAATCAGTGTTAAAAACCAAGTGAGGCCAAAGGGCTACAGGTCATTTAAGATAATCCAGTGAAGTCAGTGATACTAACTGTATGAGCAAGGATTGCTTGTGTAAGTTAAGACAGCAGAAACAGGTTTGCAAATTGCATGGATTTTCAAAATTTTTAAATCAGATATTGTCCTGGTTTCTGTTTTATTTCATAAAAGTGAATGAAAAGCAGCCTGGACATGAGTTTTTTCTCTAAAGGAGGTTCAGGCCTTGCAGTGCACATCATATTTTAACTTCGCTCCCAGCTTAGTTCCTTCTAAGCACACTTTGAATTTGACATCCATTTCCTGGTTCTGAGTTTCAGTGAAAAGATTTTTCCAGTCTCCAACAACACCTGGAATACAAAGAAAAGTAAAATATTACCTTTGACTGTAAGGACCAAGGCGTATGATTTAAAACAAAACACTACCTTGTCTCTCTTACTATCATATTTCAGGATAAACCATTTTTTCTTTTTTTTTTTCCCCCCTGCAAGAAAAGAATCTCTGACTCAAGAATACACTTTTATGTCTGCCTTATATTCGGTGTCCTCAACACAATGTGAACATAAAGCGAGCATGGGAAGCTACTGGTCTGCCTTCATAGCTTTGGCATGTGTCTTGTACAGCTGCAGAAGACTATAAAAGATGACCAGCAGTTGTGAAACCAACCCAGAAAGTTCAAAGATGTGGCTTTTAACTGCAAGAGCTTTGTGCACTGCAACCAGACACTGCTCTAAGCTGTAGTCTACCTTTAATCTAGATTTTGGAGAGCCCACAGTCTGAGGTTGTCTGAGCCTACAGCTCTAGCTTGATCCATGGCTAAAAGACACAGCTCAGTCCGTGGAGTGTCTGGATTCCATGTGTTGACTGAGGTTCTTAGGCAATCACAAAGGTTATTTATAAAATCCAAGAAGAAAAACCCATGGAGGCACTCTGTAGACCAAGTGCCAGGCTATCCCCAGTACTCACAGAAGCCAAAATAAAACTTTTTTGTTTTAACTGCATACCACGACTGAAGGGTGTGCTACTTGCAGGGCACTTCTGCTAATCACATTATACAGGGCTTTACCGAATGGTACTGGCCTTTGCCAGTGGCAAGTGGCAGCATCGTGAATCACAATCAGTGTTTCTTAAACAGCTCCCAACCTTGAAAATTATACAGAAAGATTAACCATCTACTCATCCAAATTCCTGTTTGCCCAAGATGCAGTGTCACCATTCACCACTCTGAAAAAATACACACAAATTTACCTTTGCGGAAAAGAATTGAGCCAACAGCACCATGAGTCTCCTGTGCCTTATCCTTCACTGCCTGGAAAGTGGCCCTGTCTGCAATGGACTGGATCTGCTATGCTGTTGGGAAGAATCCAAAGAATTCTGCTATCTGCTTTACACTGGCAGTCAGGTTCTGAAAGCAATACAGTGAAAGGGAGACATGCAATATGCTTCCTCTGAAAAAGGAGTTACCCACTTGGGATGTGCATTGCCATCATCTATTAACAATATATATTTTCCTTCACAGTATGTTTTCTGCATTACATTGGAGCTCAGCTTTTGTATAGCCAGACTCAACTTGTCGCTAAAATAAACTTGATTTTGCTCTTTCAGCAACCTGTGCCTTCTGCTGTTAATTTCAGCAGATTTCAAGGAATGGACTTAGATGTGTTTTGTCTGTCAGTACACAGCATCTGCTTCACCTCTTTCAGGTCTTCATATATTATGATCATAGTATTCTCATCCTCAATGTGTTTGTTCCAGGTGACTGCATGATCAAAATAGGATCCCCAGCCAACTGTAAAGAAGAGAAAAAAGCATCAGTGTGACCTTCTTTTCTTACTGGGTACTTATTTCTCTCTGACTGAAGAACTGCTTTCTGTTGCCTATGGGTTACATCAATGCAAACAAACGGAACAGCCTGTCCTTTCCATGGTACTGTACTGTACAACAGAATGACAGAGGCTTCCTCTGGACTTTTGTAGGTAAATGGTTTCCACACAGAAATATGAATTTCACTATGTGCTTCCCCTCTGTTACTATATTGTCATTTAAACATCTCATAAAAGCCAAAGCCAGACATCAGTCTAAATGTAAAAGTTGGGTTGCTAATGAGGTGTTTGGCCTCATGTGCAGAAACAGTAAAGACAACAAACTGTCATTTCATTACCACTTCAGATCTGTAGCATCACTAAGTGGCAGAATTTTGACCCAATGCCACTGTCAAGCCGCCACACAACTCCTTCGCCCTTGCCTGGAAGAGCAAAATACCCAGAAGCAAACCATCTTTTGGACATTCTCCCCATTCTGGCATTCAGCTGCCTCATTTATCATGACGTATGGCCATCAGTAAACTAATTATGACACAGCTGTTTTCCCACTGGCCCCATTTAGTTGTTTTTACATATTTTTTTGTGTTACTTCTTCAGCTACATTCAGTAACTATAACAATACCTTTCCCATTCATGAACTCTGAAAAGAACTCATCCCAGGAGCTGTAACTGGGGGCGCTCGGCACATTGTTGTGGAAATGGAAAAATGAGACAGCTGTATCTTTAGGGTTTCGAAACAGCACTAGTATCTGGAGTGGGAGAAAGAGGTCAACAATTTTAGATCACTTATTTCCCCTGGCAACCAAAATGAGAGCATAACCAAACATTCTGCAGCCAATAACATACTGGGGGCTATAAAATATTTTATTAGTTAAGGCATGGAGAACAAATTTATAATGTGATCACAATAAAGACCTTGTTACCACTTCTAAGATTTGCTTATGTCCTGAAGCAATTGTAGAAAGAAGCAACTGGAAGAATTGTAATATTGTCATTGAATACTATCCCATAACTACCTCAGACCTGGGAAATTGTAAGTAACCATTTGCCAACCCCCTGCTAGGAAAAGCTCTGTTCGATTCTCCTTCAGGAAACTGCAGCTGTTACAATCATCTCCCATTTTTCAAAGCATGGCAATAATGTTCTTGAAATCCTAAGAGACTGTAACCCTCAGAGAAGCGTAAACACTTCTGAAAACACGCTATACACATTAAATTTTTTTTGTTATACACATTATATTTTTTCCTGTCTCATACAGGAGAAAATACCAATGAAACATGGAAAAAATCCCCATCCCTTAACCAATTATTTCTTTCATCTGTGGTACATCTCCTAAGTGCTATGTACTGCCATTTTTCAGTGACCAAGTACCAGAAATATTAAAGTTTTAACAGTGCGACTCTTTGCATGGAGACAGCCAACATCCCAGAGATACTGCTGCCGCATTCATTCCCACCACAGTTGTGTGTAGAAAAGAGTAGCACAAAAAATGAAAGCGTGACACTCCAGCCATTTCTGAGCACCACAACAGCCTCTAGAGCTGTTCTTGTTTATGTCAACTACAGCACCCCTAAGGCTACTGTAAATTGTAGGGGGTGCTAAGCCAGCCCAGGTATCCCACTGTCTCCAAGTTGCTTTCCCCCAGTGCCATCTGCTTGGGTGCAAGAAAAGGATGTGGGCCCAAAATGACTCTTGCATGCTGGTACTGTCAGAGAGATGAGGCTTGTTCTTGGAAAAACAAAAAAGCCCACCTTGGCTTTGCTCTTGAAAATGGACTTGGGGAGGCAATCATAATTCAGATGTGTTGCCAAAATCCTTGGAGATGGAATCTGCTTCATCCTCTTTAGAAATAAAGAGAACCATAAGTGAGAACAGGTTTATTACATGGGTGCAGCAATGATCTGTGAGAGTCGCCTGTGTGAAACAGCCCCTAATCAAAAGGCATTAGTCATCCAAGATTATCTTTTTTCCCCTC
>WAAD01022461.1:0-36017 GCA_013389945.1 Fregata magnificens
ACACAAGAGGAAAATTTTTCACAATGAGAACAATCTGCCATTGGAATAATGCCCCCAGGGAAGTGGTGGATTCCCTAACATTGGACACTTTTTAAGATTCGGCTGGACAGGGTGCTGGGCCATCTTGCCTAGATCGTGCTTTTGTAGAGAAAGGTTGGACCAGAAGATCCTTAAGGTCCCTTCCAACCTGGCATTCTATGATTCTATGATTTCTTTAACTTCTCACACACACAGGCAGGGGTTATAGTCTCAAAAAAAAAAAAAAAATCATTTTTATTAACTACTGTACTCTTCCAGTCATCTTTGCTGCAGGATCACTCACATCCTCAAGCTTGTTGTGACTCATCCTTTTATTTCAGCTTCTAAAACTCAATCATGCCAAGGGTTTCCAAACAAAGCTACTTAGATGAGTATTGCTAGCTTCCTTAAAAGGCCATTAATAAAGCAGCTGAAAAAGCTGCAGTGATAAGCTATGCAAATTATACCTTACTACTAGAAGAAAAATGCCAGAAAATGAGAGCTAAATCCTCTCCCCCCACTCTTCACCTACCAAGCATACAAACAAGGAACAAGGTGTTTAACAGCAATATCCATTTTATGCAGTGAAATTTTGTTCTCACTCCCACCTAACTGGTAACTTCTAGAAGGGGGGGAAATCAGAAGGATTATCCAGTTCACAGCACAGTATATCCAACAAATGAAACACCAAAAGATACATTTGCTGGTAACAGATCACACTGTAGAACTTGCAATATACCACCACTCAGTGATTTTGGACCTAAAACTTCATTAATCATTCATGAACCTGTGCACTGCTAAAGGGAATAACACGGTCTATAATCTTCAGGAAGTGCGTGGGGAAAAATCCCTTTTTTTATTGGAATAAATCAAAATGCCTTTAACCCCTAAGTTGCTTATGCTCTGCAGCAATTTTCCAGTAGGACAGGCAACGAATTTTTGGAAGAGGGCACTTGTTACTAAATTTGAGAGACCCCTTCACATTGCTTTAAACTGTGCCATTGCCCTGTGTCATGCCCGATACACAACTTCAACACAGCTCATGTTCCCCATGGGTAAATTAAGAATAATAATGGGTTTTTTTCACTGGTGTATTTATAAGGTTTAGTCATACCACTACTCAGACCTGCAGTCTTAGCCCCTATGCACCACAGATTCTTCATCTTCAACCAGTCACGTTTTGTTCTCAGCCCCATACTTCATTTTTGACTAACAAGGATTTTTCATAAATGTCTTAATCTGGAGACATTAGGAAGTGAAAAACCTACCATTTCTCTTAATGATTTTCTCCAGGGGTTATAAACATCCTCACGTCTTATCTAAGTGTATCTGTTTTCAGCAATTAGCCATCAGAATATGTTCTGTCTTTTTCCATAGGATTGCATGTCATTGGGGTTAGCAGTAATCAGCACGTTTTCTCCCTACTTTGGCACTTATGTTTAGAGATACAGGAGAGCTGAGGCACTCCTTTGTCCATTCAGGTACCCAATCCAACACTCAAATGAGCTTAGATATCTGATGCCTTTGGCTCTATCTATACCCTTGGCTGGTTTTCTGGCCCTGAGTTGCAGAAAAACTGTTGAAATTTCTTTCCTCCCTGCCCAAAATAGAGTAGCTTCATTTATATTGCCTACTGGAGCCATGTCTAGCCAATGCTAACCTAAATTAGGCATTGCTTGGGAGAGTGCTCTCTGGCCTGAGCCAAAGCTGTAACAGGGAACATGCTAACAATTATTCGTTGCAGACAGCTGCTGGCCAGTCAGCAAAACCATACCTGCTCCTGTTCAGCTTGTTACTATAGATGTAGCCCTCATTTCTATGTAAAACATTTCTAAGTGCTTACATTACCAGTGACGGGTGTCCTGAGCTTTATCATCTCCATCATGTTCAAGTCCCAACAGGGACTAATAAGGTTGCTCAGGATATGTGGGAAGCCTCAGCAGTTAGTCTTTCTGGCACAACAAACAGCTGTTTACATGTCTAACAGCAGTGCAGCATATAATCAGGAAAGGCTTACCTGGAGAGCAGAATTATCTGTGTGAGTACTGAATATGGTTTGTACACAAACAAAAATTATCTCCATATTATATTTACAAAAGAAGGAGTGTGTTTTCTCTTTCTCTCACATGTACACAATACACATATTACACATGCAAAAGGGCAAATCCTGTTCATATCTCAGGGGTGCAGCCATCATAGGCTTAGGGTATAGTATAGGGAGTGAACGGACACTGTATACCAGGAAGAGACGAAAACAGCACTTTTAAAAATTTCTGGAAGATGAAACAATGTCTGCAGGAATACCTTAAATTTGCACATGCTTCACAGAGATTTGGCTTCCCTGCTTCCTTGAAACAACATCATGTGCACCAACTACTCCAATAATAAATAAAAATCTGGTTTATGCTAGCTAGATTGTTAAATAAACCAGGACACTATTTGCCAGTTATAAAAGTGTACTGCTGTTGTGATGTTATCCATCTGTAGTATATGCCACATTGCAGCTGCGTTGCCTAAAATGAGGTAGAATGAGTCCATTAGAAAAATCCCACTTCACGTTTATAAAGTGTTCCTGTTAGGTGCACCTCATGCTTTCTTTTTTTTTTTTTATCCTTCATCCAGGTTCAGGGGCGTTTCTTTTTATATTGAAAAGTTATCTCCAAGCTAATTTATGTCAAGTGCATAGTAAATACTAGTTAGGAAAAAATGGTGTAGATCCTTTTCAGGCCCAGTTCACATGAGGTTATATACTGATTCCTTTATGTATGGCTTCAGGAGAAATGGAGAGAGGTAGAAAGGACTGCGAGAAGCTAAAAATCAGGGTGGAGTTTTGGAAGGTGCATGGTGATCCCAGGAAGCTGGAAGAGGGCAAAATGTTAGTTAGACCTGAAGAGGACTGTACTGCTTTTGGCTGGGATAGACTTAATTTTCTTCATAGTAGCCTGTATGGTGCTATGTTTTGGATTTGTGATGAAAATAGTTAAGGGTTAAATGGGCGAAGGCAGCTGAGACCAGAAAATGCTAGTGGTAGCATTGCTAGGAGGGGAATGAAGAGAGGTCCAGGATCATGTCTGTGGTAGGGAAATATGGCCTTGATTGCTGTCTTTTTTCCCCTAGGGCCAGGCTAGTAGGTGGATGGCACCCAGTGGTGATGTTCTGCTCAGAGATGCCAGCAGTCAAGGCAGCAGAGGCAGGACACTCAACCCAGGAGTTTTGTCCTCCCAGTGACATGGGTGACCAGGTGGGCCATGGCTTGGAGAGAGCTCATGAAGAACTCTTATGTCTCACTGGAGCCTCAGGTGGGGAGGAAAGCTAGGAAAGGTATGAAGAAACATGAGAAAACAGCACAAGGTGCAAACCAAAGGGTGTTATTGGAAAAGGTAAATATTTAAGAAACTAGCACAGATTGTCATTGATCTATTTGCACTGCATTTAAATCTCTTATTGCTCATAACTGTACCTCTTTTGGTGATACATTTTGCAAAATCAGACAGCTAGATTTTAAAGCAAATTATTGAGCTAGTCTCAAATCCTTTCCTTTCTCTATCCACTATTCACATTCTTGAGGCACACATGCTTCCCGAGACTGAATTGTGTAAGCTTAAAAGAGGTGCTATTTTTAAAAGAAGGCATTGAATGACATGTTCAATGGAAACACTCTGACCAAGGTCCTGACACAGAAGCAATAAATCAAGTCCAATAATTTTTTGTTTAACCACTTTTCCTCTTCTACTGCATACACCTATGCAAAAATGCATTTGCCATGGATTTTAGTATAGCCCATCCAGAGAGAAAAAACAGTTCTCTGAGAGTGATAACCAAGTGAAAATGTTTGTACTTAGTGCTAATGCTGCACTGTTCATTAAAAAAAGAGAAAAGCAAAATCCCATTATTTTTATTTGTAATTTTCAGAAGAGGATTTCAATGTTTTCCACTTTTGGCATCCCTTTCCCTAATTCTCCCCTTAACTATATTCTTTTGAAGATGACAATTTGCATGTACTGTTTTGAGGGATTAAGCTGTAAATCTTAATCTCACCTAGTCATTATGCGAAATATCAAGGTACAGTCAAAATCACGCTAGCTCAAGTTTCAAAAATCAAAGATCAAATACTGAGTAGCCATAATAAATAAATAATGATGAATCCATACATTTTATAGGTGTATACATTTGTTACATATCTAATTCCATTCATGAATTATTTATGGCGAAACTGAAATCTGCTTGCGGTATTTCGACAGGCAGAAAATGTGACCAAATAGGACAACTAAATTATTAAGTGAGCATTCTTCACTTAGACTAACTAATTAATGACGTAGTATTTAATATGAGATAAGAAATGGATAGCTGTATATGGTAGGTGTTCTTGTACACTTCCCTGTTCCAAGCAATCTTGCTATCATGCAACAGGACTGAAAAATATGTATTTTCACTATTAATTATATCCACAGTAGAATAAAAATTTAATGCAATAAAGTTATAGAAGACAAATTCAAATCTCGGTGATCTGAAGAGGATTGTCAGTGTACTAACACTCAATTTTGTAATGCTGGCAATTTATCTGTATTCCTGTAGTCCTGGAATTAACCATTGCCAAGTGCCTGCATTTTCTGCCTGATGAATAGAGAGTTAGACACCTGAAACAGGAATTCACAGTAGCTACTGCAATAAGTTATGGGTAGGTAGTCATTAGGAGCTATTGAAGAAAGTAGTATGAGACAATCTAAAATTGGTTCCACCTAGTCCTATGTTAAACACCGATGAGAAAGTGGCTCAGAATACAAAATCGTACCAGCAGGTTCACACATTTAAAGGATACAGCTAAAGGAAGAGGCTGCAAGGCTTTTTCATAGAATCATAGAATCATAGAATCATTAAGGTTGGAAAAGACCTCTAAGATCATCAAGTCCAACCGTCAACTGACACCACCATGACTCCTAAACTAGGCCCTGGAGTGCCACATCTACACCTTTTTTGAACGCCTCCAGGGTTGATGACTCCACCACCTCTCTGGGCAGCCTGTTCCAATGCCTAACCACTCTTTCAGTAAAGAAATTCTTCCTGATGTCCAGTCTAAACCTCCCCTGTCGCAACTTGAGGCCATTTCCTCTCGTCCTACCGCTACTTTCTTGGGAGAAGAGTCCAACACCCGCTTCACTACAACCTCCTTTCAGGTAGTTGTAGAGAGCAATAAGGTCTCCCCTCAGCCTCCTCTTCTCCAAGCTAAAACACCCCAGCTCCCTCAGCTGATCCTCATAAGACTTGTTTTCTAGACCCTTCACCAGCCTCGTTGCCCTTCTCTGGACACGCTCCAGCACCTCAATGTCCTTCTTGTACTGAGGGGCCCAAAACTGAACACAAGTATTCAAGGTGCGGCCTCACCAGTGCCGAGTACAGGGGCACGATCACTTCCCTACTCCTGCTGGTCACACTATTCCTGATACAACCCAGGATGCCCTTGGCCTTCTTGGCCACCTGGGCACACTGCTGGCTCGTGTTCAGCCGGCTGTCGACCAGCACCCCCAGGTCCTTTTCCGCCAGGCAGCTTTCCAGCCACTCTTCCCCAAGCCTGTAGCGTTGCATGGGGTTGTTGTGACCAAAGTGCAGGACCCAGCACTTGGCCTTGTTAAACCTTTTTGCCTAAAAGGGGCAAGAGTTAGGCATTTCCCCTTCCCTCCCCCGCACCTTCCGCCAGCTGCATTTTGTTATTCATCCAAGGTGTCTCAAAGTTCAGTGAGGTGGTTCTAGAGATTATTCTTCTGAGTTGTATCAAGACATCCTCTTCACTGTATTTAAGGCTAAGTATTCTACTAGATTCCTGCCCATATAAGTACTGAACACAGCAGTATTCAGAGCTCATACTCATGCTGTGTCTCTTAATGAGGTGAATATTGCCATTGAAACACAGTTCATAGAAAACTACTTTTATGAACATGGAATTGCACCATCTGGCTTTCAAATTTGCAGTTACCTCCTATTTCCATGACAATTATGTTTAAAGTCTTTATGAAAGGTAATGACCTGTAATCAAGCCCAGTTATTTGTTAAAACAAAAGAAAATTTAAATTTCATGGATAACTTCTCAAAGCTACGAAGACTTTGGACTAACCTTGGAGGGACAGAAATGGAAAGATGGGTTATTTAGATTTTGTCAAGTGGACTGGAGGAAGGACAGAAGTGGTCAGTACAGAGGAAGGAACACTGAGGACAGACTGTGTGATCTAATATGTCTTTTTCATCATTCATAGGCTATTTCTTGGGTCAATGCCAAATACTAAACTCCATCACAATATTCAGAACCCAGTCCCACTGACAAATTAATTAAATAATATAGCCTCTCAAGTCAGGCTTTACATTTCTCTCCTGTGCAGGCACAGAGTATGGAAGGGTTCCCTTCCTGCTCCCCTCTGGCTTACCAGAGGCTGGCAAGCCTGAGGTCTTACAGTCTCTGGGGTTATAAGTCACCTGTGCATGCAGAACTGCATGGCAACTTGGATACAAGCGAAAGGTAACTAAGGGTGAGCTAGAAGATGCTGCTGTAACAAAAACACACAGTGCTGAGCTGTATCTAAATGGTTATACTGTGGGTGGGAAAAGAGGTAAGATGATGGATTGTCTGCTGTCAGCCCATTCTTCTAATTCTGCTTTTCCCCCACCTCTTCCCCTGTCCTGGTCTGCTACGCAGGATCAGCTCCTGTTAGGAGCTTCCTGTGTAGGAAGAAGGGCTGGAAAACAGAGGCTTGGCACTGCTCCTACACCACAGATAGGGTCAGACAGTGTGTACGGAAAAGGAGAGGAGGAATGTGCTCACAGGTCTCAGTATTTGTATCAACCCTTTTTCCCTTCCTTCCTGCTCCTAGTTCCCTCAGACTCTCCTTGTTCATTCCTACCACCCACTCCCTAACTTAAAGCTGTGGCCAATGTTCAATCTTACACTTAGTTCTCAGCATGAGACTCACATTTTCTGGCTAAGAATCAAGTAAGTACATTTTTGCTAAGGATGTAAAATGAAATAACAATTCTACCCCATTGGATGTCAGCATCTCAGCTAATTGTAATTACTCCTTTCATTACCCACAAAATGTTCTTCTTTCCAGATAAAAATACCTGGCTTAGTCTGAAGCTGTTATGTGTATGCATCTCTGACAGTATTTAAGGAAAAAAAAAAACCAACCTAATTCCACAGAATGAAAAAAAGGAACTGTTGAGTCCTTTGCAAAAATTCTCCAATAGTTTATTTATTCCCTAAGCAGTTGTCCTCCAGCATGTTTCCACACTCCTCTGTGTTCCTGGAAAAAAATAAGAAATGTTTTAATGTTGAGATTGTATTCCATCTTCACTTCCGTATTTTATGCTCTTGTAATTAGCAGATGTGCTAAGAGGTAGAACAGTGAAAATTCTCTATGTCTAATCCATTCTACTCAAATATGAATAACGTCAAGCTGAGGAATGTTCGCTTTAATAATCTTGCCAGCCAAATCACTTTCCCAGTGTTGCCATCTCTTTATACTGCTAAACACAGTTTAAATAAAACAAATGCAATACCATAATTTCTCTTCCAAGGTGAACAAACACACTCAGTGTGTTCCAGCTGATATTCCTGCCTTGGTCATAAAACAACTGCCATCTTTTCATTGAGAAGTGTCCCATTAATTAAAAATGAGCATCACTGCTGCATCCTGTAGACATATGTATATTGCCTAAACCTGTTCTCTGCACCACTAGCACAATTTTAACGTACCACAAGATCCACAGAGCATCCTTCTTGCAGCTCGTCAGCCTGATGTCAAAAAACATGTTAGGTTTTACAAAAAAGCAAGGTAATAAAACTAGTGTATAGTGATAAAAAAAGGACAACATTTCAAAGCAAGCCACAAAAGACAAAGTCAAAGCAGCAGCTGCACCTCACTGGTGATGAGCCCAAGAAGAGTAAACCACATCTGTTAGTTGCTGTTCCTTTTTTTGGCAGGCTTAATGTAAAGCCCTCAGTCGGTAATTTTTAAATACAGCTAAAGCTGTCAGCCTAAAAGATAATTAAATTACTGACAATGTTTTTCACTGCTTTTTTGTTTTGAAAAAGTCAGTGTGGTGGTGTTTGGGGTTTTTCATTTTCTTTTCTCTGGGAGAGCAGGAAGAATATACTGCCTGTTTGCTAAATGATCACCCATGCAATCAGTCAGCTGAGCATTAAGAGACTACTTAAGGTACCCTCTACTATCCAGTGTGAATGATTAAAAAAGAAGATTGGGGCTCAAAGAGGAGAGCAAAGCAAAACTGCAACGCCCCTCCTTCCGCATAGAACAATTACATCAATAGTTGGGATAAAGGTTTGCTGTTCTCATTCTTAGCTGTAGTAGATCCCTTTTAACTGTGGGTAAGCCACACTTCATAGTGGATTTTCTGTTTAGACAGGTTTCCATATGAAAATCTGAGTCACCCTAAGCTGCCCAGGAGCAGCTCCCCTCCTGCATTCATGATGTTGGAGGGTGTGAGATTACTACTTCTCTGAGGCATTATATGAGAAAACAGCTACTCAGGTGACCCTGAGAGTAGTGGACAGATATCCTTAGATCCACAGGTATGAATCAACTCTACCTGCTCCTTGCTTAACAAGGAGAGTGAATCTTGCCCTTGTGAGTATTCTCAGACAGGTGAGCATCTGGCCCACCCCATCTCCTTCAGCAATTTGCTGCATGCTCAGAGTACGGTATAGGAATGCACTAGGAAGTCACGTAAGGATATACTCATGCTATCTATTACAAGTGGCTACCTAGGCATTTTAACTGTGTTAGTGCTTAAAGCCAAAGAGTTATGGACAATTTAGATTGCCTACTATTTAATGCTGCCTGACATTTAAAGTCATTGAAGAGAAGCCATGACACCTAACTTATCAAACGTGGCTATGTGTATATTAAATAAATTAAACCATGCCTGAGAAGGTTCCTGAGCTCCAGCACACTAGCAACTGCACTTATAAAACAGTCAGAAGTGCACTTGTCATGGTTTCAGCCTATATCCACTAGCACTTTTTTTCCAGACTACTCCCAGGCACCATTCAGGGTCTAGCATGGGGCAGGCAAAGTTCCCAACATGTAGCATGGTTGTGACCATCTTGGTCTGGAGTTTAAGAGCATAGAAAATACTGAAAGGGCCCGATCATGCCAGTTGACCTCAGGACCAAGAGCAGGCTAACCACTGCCTAATTTACTACCATAGATACGCTTCATCATCAACAGTCTGCCCAATTTAAACATATTTTTTTCCAGTGAGTGTAAAGGAAGCCATTCTCAGGGAGATCTGCCTAAATGGCAGCCAGAACCTCTCACCACAGTTACAGCACCAAATTTATAGCAGGCAGCCTAAACACAACTCAGTGCTATTCAGACACACAGACCACCACACCCCCCAGGCATAGATGGAGATGCTGAAGTACAAGGTAGGCTGGTATTTTTAATGTTATAACCAGACCTTTACAAGTTGTGAAAAACGTGTTTAAATCACCTGGCCATTAAAATCACCTGAATGCCTCCTTAAGATATTTTCTGGAGAATTGATTTTGCAGGTTACAGGGAAAACAAAACAAAACAAAAAACAAAACAAAACAAAACAAAAGGTCTTCTATATGATATTTAAGAACAGTCAGAAAAGTGAATTTATGAAAAGTACTTTTAGTTATATCAACTACATGCCTTTAAAAAATCTGTATGTCTGTGTTTGTAAAGAAGCATAATCAGAAATAAAAATTACTTTCTGAGTTTATATTAATTTCATAACTACTCATAGCTACTTTTAACTGGAATACTGGATCACAGATTTTATTTGCATTTCCAGTGGCAGTAGCCCATCTTGGATTATTTATTGTGCATAAAACCTATATGACAGGATCCAGACTAAACAGACACATGCAGAGATGCATGCACCCCCTCTCGTCTCTTCTACACTGAAACTCATAAATATACTGAAGTAAAATTACAATGGAAAATAAAATAAGGAAACTATTTCCTCGGATCCTTGGGAAGATGGGTCTTTTAATGACTATCAGTGATATAATTTATATGTCATCATTGTCATGAGGAAAGTTAAGCCAATTTTCAAGAAAATTATTTATTTTCCAGCAACACAATTTTATGATTTAATAAAATGCTTCATAAATTCATACCAAACTAAAGGATTTTGATAAGGACAAATGAGAAAAAAACACTGGAGAAAAACAAAGTATTTTGCTCCTGCAATTTCCAAATGAAACATGTTGATGTGGGGGAAGTTCCTTTAAATGTATAAAGTTCTATTTTAGAGTTGAACAAAAATAACAAGAAGAATAAAGTTTGTTTTTTCCCAAATGCTGTTGGGTTTTGTTCATTGCTTTTTCCTTTGTTTTGTTATAGTTTGATTTGGTTTGCAGTGGAGGGATTCCTAGAGGGAAAGGCTGTTTGGACAAGAAAAAAAAATGGTTATAACCAGCTTGAATTTTAAATGTGCACAATTTATTAATTCTGTCAATAAAGCAAAATATTATTTGCACAGCAGTGGTCCTGGTCCTACAATTTTTTCTGCATAGATTAATGTCTTTAGTTCTGGTTATGGAATGATAGTTTTCGGGGTTTTTCTGCTTGCTTGCATTTTTATTGCTATTGTTTTGTTACCATTTGGTAATCAGTAATTTGACAATTTTCAAACAATATAAACTAGAAAATAGAAATTCATACTGTAGTTTGAAGACATCTGTTTCTGTTGTTTTTAATTACTGTAACTCAATATATACTATTCTCTTTGGGAAAAAAATTTTCTTTTTCTTTTTTCAAAACTAAAATCTTCATGTTGATTCTCAGGTTTTCTGAATGACTTCAACTGTCTAATGAATCTGGAGGTGAATATTTAGTGCAAATTAAAGTGCAGGGTAGACTCATAATGGAGATGTTGTATCTGCATATAGATTAAATGACAGGGAAAATGTTTGGGACCTTTTTTCTCTATAAAGAATAAGCTGTAAGTTGCTCACAAAATTCCATGTTTTCTACTTAGTAAGAAAAAGAAAGTGTCTTGTCAGCTTCAGTGGAAGTTGGATCACACCTGAAATTGCTTTCGTATGGATAAGTGGTTGTGTTTCCTGAAACAGAGCTTTAAACATTAAACAATAATGATTCAATGCTAAGGAAACATCAGTTCATTTCTGTTGAAACAGATTTCTTCAACAAGTAAGTAATCCATTCTCCACAGACTGTGATTTAAGTTAGATTTTGAGAGTGAAACAAGTGGTAGTAACATGGACTATTTACAGAATAAGTACTTGAGTGTGAATGCAATAGTATTGGAGATGATGAGTTGACAAATTATTATCTTGTATCACCAAAACAACCATCTCGGCTCTGGTGCCTAGCATTAAAAAGAATCAATTTAATGTCAGGCTTCTGATGCCCGTAGGGAACACAGTATGGAAGGAAAGTGCATGTGGCAAATCCCACATTCATGAGTGAGGGACAGCAGCCAAGAACCGAGACAGCGTGAGCAGTTGCTGGTGAGCAGGAAGTCTCATCGGGAGGAGAGCAAGCTCATGTTTGGCTCCTTGGTTAAATGACATCTAAGGGTGCATCAGTGAGGAGGATGTGCAGAGAGAAACCAGGCGGTGAATGTGGCAGCTGGTGCAGAAGGGGTCCAGAGGCACTGCTGGATACTGAGTGAGGCTGCCAGGCTTGGTACAGCAGTGGTGACAACACGTGGCAGGACATGGTGCCCTGCCTGATGTGACTACCTCTGATGCATCAGAGCCTTCAGACCAGACTGAACTATGGTGGCAGGACAACTCCATCCATTTTGTGGTCTACAGGTTACGCCCAGTGCTCCCTCCTTTGATAGGAACTGGGCATGACAGTGACCATCCTGCAGCAACTCCGGAGTTGCTGAGCAGGGAGGAGGCCAGACAAGAAAGCAAAGAGGAAGAGGCATGGTAACTTAACAGGACCTTTGTGAAAACTCTGCAGGGTCAAGAATGCAAGTCCTACATTGCATGTAAGGAGGGATGCCCTGAGACAACACTTGAGCAGAGTCTGCTTTGAAATTGGGGGCAGAAGCTTGTGACTTCCAGAGATAAGAATATTTGTTCTCCACCTGCAGACATTCAGTTGGAGAATAGGTACAAAGCCCCATACAGAAGGTGAGAGCAAGCATCTGAGCTGGCCATGACTGATCAACAGATTCACACTAGTGCCACTAACAGAACGCACCACGTAATGGAGATGTAATCCCTTCTGCACACAATGGAGGCTCTTCTCTGCAAATCAGACCTGCTGTTTCCAGGGGCTTGCTGTTTGTCTGCAACCAAGGACATCATGGAGAGAGTGTTATGACTCTTCCAACCCTCAGAACAACCTTTTGTTGTTCATCTGTGGGTGCACCAATGATTCTGCTGAGACAGACCTTGAGTGGATCCAGTATGACTCTGGGGTCTAGGCTGAAAGGAGCAGGAGTCCAGGTACAGTTCTTCCCCATCCTCCTAGTCAAGCAGATTGACTAGGGGAGGAGCAGATGCATACTGCAGATGAACACCTGACCACATGGCTGCTTTCTCAAGCAAGCCTTTAGCTGCTATGATCCAGACACCAACTGCTCGTGAGAGACTTGACTTACCTAACAAAGTGGGCCTAGAGCATCTTTGCCAGCAAGCTTGCCCAGGCTTTAGAAAAGCTTTAAATTAGGCTTTTCCAGGAATGGAGGCTAAAACCCAAAGAAAAATAGAGAAAGAGGGAGTAAGGGAGATGCACAAATGGCACATGGCAAAAGAGGAGGCTTTCACAGTGTCCTAGAGAAAGCAATGAAATAGGGGGTCCATTTGAATTGCCTGTACACAAATGAATGCAGCCTGGGAAACACATGGGAGGAATTGGAAGTCCATGTGCAGTCACAGACCAGACGCCATTGGGATTATACAGATGTGGTGGGATAGCTTGTATGGCTAGAGTGTTCCCATGGATGCAGGATCTTAGAAAAAGATAGGCAGGGAAGTCAAGGGATGGGGGTGCTCTCTACAAAAAGGAATGGTTTAAATACATGGAGATCTGCTATGGAATGGGAAAAGGGCTGCTCAAGATGATTAAGAGGAGGACAGTAAGGCAGATATCACAGTGGGCATCTGCTTCAGACCCCGGGGGACATGCTCTGCTGGAGCTGTAACTCGCAGATAAAGAACTGGTTGTAGTGTGATAGTCAATGACAGCTTTGGTTGCAGTGACTGTCAGTTGGAGGTTCCAGATCCTGAAAGAAGGCAAGCTGTTCAGAAAAGCAGATTTTCTCTTCGTCAGGGATCTGATGAACAGGATCCTGTGCAAGGCTTCCCTGAGGGAGACCAAGAGAGGTAGTTGTTCTTCAGGGGCAGTCTCCTGATAGCACAAGAATTGTCTGCTTTGATTGCAGAATGTAGAGGAGAAAGTAGACTGAGCTCAAATATAAACAAGAAGTATATGGAAAGTGAAAATTGAGGAGGGACTATCCAGGAGAATCACCTGGACACACAAGGATGGAATAGGAAAAACAAAGATTGGCTGCAGTCAAAGTTGGAGGTGGATATCAAGTGCAACACGAAGGCTACCTACAGTTATATCAGCAGCAAAATTATCAAGAAAAATGCTAGCTTGATACTTGCGCCTGAGTGGGTCGTGTAACATAGTGACAAAGAACAGAAAACGTTGAGAGGTATTTTGCCTCAGTTTTCCCTGGCCTCCCCAGACCTTTAGACTATTAGCAAAGTTCAGGGGACAAAGATACTACCCGTGATAGAGGAGGACTGAGTTAGGGACTAGTTACTTAAATTGAGCATAAGAACAAGTCCATAGGACCAGACAGGATGCAGCCAAGGGTGGTGAGATTGATGTCATTATGAGACTATCCTCTGTCATCTCTCAAAGACTGTGGAGATCAGAGAAAATACTTGATGACTGGAAAAAGACTCCTGGGAACTCCAACAAGTTGGTTATGCTCCTTTATGGCACAGCACTTTCAAGAACAGGGAGGAGACTTCAAAGTAGTAAGTAAATTAAGTGTACAGACTGAAAACAAGTGGTGGCCTTTCATAGCATTCATTCTCGTAATGCTTTTAGACTTTGAGTTATTTCTAACATCAAATTCCATATTTTAGTTTCCAAAGCAATTTTTTTACATCTTCTACTAAATCCATTAATGACAATGTGCATTTCACATTTCACTCGAGCACTTATTCTGCTGACACTTCCTTCTGCTGGAAGCGCTCAAGACATTTAGGCTCCCACTCTTCAAATCATGACCTAGGTAGTTTCAAGGTTGCCATAGCTACCCAGGATTTTGTGCATTCCCTCTCAAGGACTGAAGAGATCAGCCAGCTGATCCGTATAGTTGAATATCCATGTTCCGTAGCTTTCCCCCTGTCATTAACGCAGTAGAATAAATGTTACATTTTGGTGATATATAGTGGTTATGGATCATTGAGATCATGTTGTGTGCCCTACCTTGCTGTTGCTCACATTGGTTCTGCTGCGTTCCAGGCCTTCCATGACTGCGGAGGTTATATGAGATGGGATTTGTCTGAACATGATTACTTTACCATGAAATTCTTTTTCATTAAATTGTTTAGGACTCGATGACTCTCTCTAAATAAAGTTAGAACCTGTAGTGGGAGCCTTGCAGAAGACATTGTATTTAAGGAGTTAATGATTTTGAGCAGGTAGGTCTGCTGTGCTGGGCCTTCTTAGGGCTTGAGAAGCCCATATGTTAGCATGAGTAGCCGCTGTATGGGAACCTGCTGGAGTGCCCCGTGCCGGGCTGTGCTGCATGTTGGCAGGTGTTGTGGCAGAGATACCAGTCAGTAAACTTTCTCTTAGCTGAACAGTTTACTAATATAATCTGTAATTTAAAATATCTTTGAGAAAGGTGAACTGTATTTGGATCAAGGGGTGAAATGTTGTGATCCTGACGAGGAGACCACTGTACCTCGAGGTATGAGTGATCCACATAACGGTTAAGCTGAGTAGGACCAGGTCTGTGTTGTGCTGCACTGTGCTGCACGTACAGCATGACCTTCAGGCTCTGCTGTGCTGCACAATTCCCTTGGCCACAGGATAAACTCAGCCAGCTCATTGCAACAGAGGAGTCTGCAGGCAGCTCCCAGTTGGTACCTGCAATGATGCCGCCTCTGTGGCCTTGCCTTTACCTAAAAGTGCAGCAAGAAGTTCTCATGCAAGTGTCCTTTATGAATAGAGTTGTTCTCCTGTAAGAAAATTATATAATAGTTCCAAGGACCAGAAAAGGGGAACTTCTCTCCACAGAAGGCATCTGCATAACGTGGTGTGGGAAAATCCATCTGGAGTCCATCTGACACTGCACAAATGCAGGGTGCCCAGCATCTGAAGGGACAGAAGATTTACTTGCTATCTGTATCCCTCTTTTTATTCAATCTTATTAAAACAACCCTTTTAATAAGCAATTTGTTGTTGGGCCTTTCTTATTGAGATCCAGAAAGAACCCTGCATCGTCTCTCTCTCTGACCTCACCTCCTTTCCTGGTGCAGAACAGAAGCCTACTTACAAAATGCAGATTTCTGTCTGATCAAGCATGGAACTGGTCTAATATCTTTACTGTTTTCCATTGATTGCTCTACAAACTTAGCTCCATAAAAAATGTCAGGACAGAGATTCTGTTCTGCTTTAGCTCCCATTATTCAAAACCGTCAAATCTAGGGAATTATGTCAAAATTTAACACTGAACATTTTCAGAAACATAGGTGATTAGTATGAAAAAATCACACTCACTCACCTGCAAATAGAAAAGGAAGGCTCTCTACAGATCTTTAAAGGTGGACTAAGTTGGCAGCCAGTTCAGTTATGGCTGAGCTGGCTGCACTGCTCCTCTACCACAGATATTGAACTTCTCAGATATGAGGAGTTGACTGCTGCTCCAGATATTGACTCCTCCTCAGATATCTCCTCATCACTCTTTAACATATGGATCAAAAAGACCTGATAAACAGTTAATGAAGGCTGCTTTGGCTAACCCAACTCATTACTACTGAAACATATTAGGGAATGTTATCTTCCTGCCCCAAAAACAGGTTAGTTACATATAGAGTAACATCTTACACAGGGGTATGGTGGGAAATGTGAATGGAGGGGGGTATTTATTTTTGTTTCAGCCAGCTCAGACTCATACACAGGTAGCAGACCTGTATTCTCAGCTACATGCTCATCCCAGCTAAGATTAATCATTTAATCAAGCCACCTGTCAGGAGCACCATTGTTCCAGGTTTCTTCTGCAGGCAGTGCAGTAAAAAAGTATCTCCAGAAGGTGTTATCTTACCAAGGATCTGAATTGCCTTTTGGCTTTCATGTATTTCTCTCTTGACTATAGCAGGAATCAAGGATAGATAGGCTTCTCATTTATATGCACTAAGTGTAAAGATAATCTTTTAAAGATAATCTGTTTAAAGATAGGGGCGTGAATCTGATCACTTGGAGTAGATCCCACTACATGAGGTATGTAGGATTAAAATTCCAGAGCTCTGAGCAATCAGCATCATCCTTCCTCTCCAGCCTTTTTAGGAGCAATTCTGTCAATTGGCTTTCATGCACAGGTCATGTTGAGTCTCTCTCACAGGAAGTGTTTCATTCCTTCAGAAATATCTTGTCACAGTTATCCAGCGCCCATGTGCAGCATCGCATGATGGTGCTTGTGATAATTGCTAAACAACTAGTTACACGGAGAATATTTTTAGGAATGTCTGACTTCCCAGTGCCATTTCAGTGTCTTTTATTTCAGTAATTATTCCTCTATGTTAGAACAAACAATTAGAATTTTGGAACATTATACGTTTCTACACCTACTGGAAGTTTAAAAAATAAGAATAATTAATAACAATAAACAGTAAATATGTTTGGTTATAAAAAGCTGGATATGCTCATTTTTGTGAATCTCTTGAAGAACAAAGCAATGCGTTAGGAACTTGAGATCTGGGACACTGCTGCTTTTGTGCTGCAGTGTCTCGGGCTCCTGGTTTAGTGCTCTGTTCTAATATTAGGCAGCTTCATCATCCCTGTTAAAATCAACAATGAAATATCTACCTTTTTATTTTGTTACCTTCAAAATCAAAAGCAGAGATAGTTTAATTTTGATCATGTTCCAACAGCGCTCACATAAAACATATGCATCACAGCTTACCCAGATTTCTTCATCTCATTCACTCTTCTCTTCAAGCCGCCTGTCCAAGAGACTGATGGAAGAGCGGTGCTGTTAAGTTTATCTCCATTTGGCTGGCTGCCTGGTTGGCTGGGAAGGAACCAGGAGCCTCAGATTCCCTCACAGCTCCTCAAAACTGTGATCTCGCAGACCTCTCTGCCTCCAGTCCTGACATTTGGGCCGCTTCAGGAGGGGGGCACCACCACTGCCCATGGGACTGAGGAGGCAGATGTGTGAACTGCCCTGTAATCAGGATTAAACTCCCCTTTTTCTAGTAAATTTGGGGATTTGAAGTTTGTTCTCCAAATAGCAACTGAACTAAACGCTTAATCATTAAAAGACTTCTTAAAAAAGTATTAGATCTCTGCTCGCTCTTCTAGGTCTTATTATAGAACGTGTTTTTTAGAGAGTGGAAAATAGCTTTGGCTAAATCCTAAATTTCATTTAGGATATGATGCTCAGTGCTCTGCTGTTTTCCCCTCCCTGATGCATCATTTTCCTCCCAGCTTATTCTTTTTCTTTCCTATTCTTTTTCTTTCTGATTCGTGCCTAATAGCCTGGCTCAGACTGCCAAATCAATTCTATTTCTTCTATTACTGCTGGGAATGTATGACTAGAAGAGCAAACAAAAAGCAACAACTTAAATAGATTGACACTAGAAGAAGTTTTTCAGTCCTCAGACTGGCTGCTAAGACCTTATGCTGTCAGTAATATCCACCAGTAAGGTTCAAATGAAAGAAAACCATTTCCATTTTCTGTCTCTGACACTGTTCTTCCTAGAATTTTATTTAAGATCATACTACTTTCTTTTAGAGGGAAGTTCAACAATAGATCGATATTGTCTAACCTGGCTTTGTCTTCATCCCAAGAAAAAGAGGGTCAATATGAAATGAAGACTGCCAGATAAAAGAAGCACTTTGTCCTGCTAAAGGGAAAGTGAATAATGGAGACAGTTAACAAACCCCCACCCAAAAAAAAATTTACTCGCTTCTTTTAATTACAAATGCTTAACCTGTTGTCTTTCCTTTTCCCCCTCACCTCCCGTATTTAATGAAAAATTTAAAAAATGTACACTGGTAGCTGTTACAGTGAAAGTTTTCACCAGTGCTTTAACATGATATCCCAAACTAAATCTCACATTTTAATACTGTAACAATGAGTAAAGATGTCATTACACAACATGAATAAAGGAGTTGCTCAAATCCTCTGAGCACACATGCAAACAAGATCACAGCTGAGTGCTTTCAGTAGTACTTAACACTATAAATAACCTATTGTAGTATCTGTGGGCATGCAAGGAAAATGAAGTATTTAAGGTGAGCTCACAGAATGGAACTTGATTCAACAAGTGCTACAAAATATATCTTTTGCCCTGCCAAGTGTTACCAAAATTTGATATTGATTTTAAATAGAGCTTCAGTAGGATTAAATGTAATACATGAAGTATCAGTGAAAAAAACATAGTATCAGACAGGCCTTGATGAAGAACTGTTCCATGTAAATTAATGGCATAATTAGCTAAATGATCAAACTCTGAGATCTCAAACCCAGAACTCCTTATGAGAAATTAATATTTTCTGCATCACTAAGAAATTAGATTGACCTTGTCTCAAGCTTTTACAATTTCATACTATTTCAGTACATAATTAACTGGAGAAAAAATATTAATGAGAGTCATGTTTGTGACTAATATCAGTATGGCTGTCTAAAACTTCACTTATAATCTATAAGCCCTGGGAATAATAAAGTATTAAAAGTGAATATTTTACAATAAAACAAGATGGAGAGTTACACATCTGTGCCAGCTCGGAAGCTTTAAAAACACATTTTTTTTCCTAATAAATGTCACATTGATACTTCATGGTTCCTATGGAGTATATGGTTTATGGAGAGCAGCTTAAGTGAATTTGCATTGCCGTGGCACCCATTGCAGAACCAACACAGTGCAACATAGAGTTTAATCTCCTTTGCTGGAACTGCACAGGAGAAGACTTTTAGGCAGCTTTAATGGTAGCTTAGTTCTAAAACTACACATATCAGTGGGATTTAATGACACTTCTAGAACCATAAGAATGGAGTTTTATACAATCAGTACTTTAAACCATGAATAATTCTCCCATGTTGTGGCCTCGTTTATTTTTATCCATTTTGCTCTCCCCTTGTCCACAGCAATCAGGTTGATCAAGCATGATTTACCTTTAGTAAATCCATGCTGTCTGTTGTCAGTCACCTTCTTCTCTATCATATGCCCAAAAATTACTTCCAAGAGGATTTTTGCTATGATTTTCTGAGGGACTGAGCTGAGACTTTCAGGCCTGCAGTCTTCTGGAGCGTCCTTCTGGCCTTTTGTGAAGATGGCTACAACATTTGCATTTCTCCAGTCACTGGGGTCCTCCCCCAATTTTCACAACACTTAAAAGATGGTAGAGAGTTGCCTTGCAAGAGCATTGCCAGTTCTCTCAGCACCCTCAGGTGCAGCCCATCAGGTTCTGTAGACTTGAATGGGTCAAGCTCTCTCGCATAATCCCTGGCTCAGTCCTTATCCTCTTCTTTTCCTCCTTGAATCAATCATTCAAGCACAGAGGCCTGGGAGACTGAAGCAGTGAAGACTAAGGCTAAGAAGGCCTTATCTGTGTCTGATGTCACCAAAATACCTTCCCAGTTCAGCAAAGGACTCACACTTTCCTTGTTCAACCCTTATGATCTTAAGTAGGAATTTACTGCTATCATATGACAGTGAGATTCAGATACATCTGGCTGAAGGAGGATAGCCACATGTGGCATGTGGCCAACAGTGAATGCAGAAAAATAGACACTTGATGATGCAAACCAACTCATACACCAGTAGACCCTAAAAGTGTCTGTTTCTTTCCATTCCCTTTAAAACTCCATCTCACCCTGTTCCCTCAGGTGACTAATTGGTGACTATTCAATCTTGCTATCAGCCCTCCTAAAAAAAAAGGATGGTCAAGGAGGCACAGAAGCAGTAAACACAGCAGACAGTTATCTGAAAATATGCTGAGAGTAAGGAGAAAATTAGAACTCCGGTAAGCAAATGTCACAGTGAACAAGCTTATGAACTGCTGTAAAGCCCTCTGTATGCCCTGCAACAGAACTGGAAGCTGAAGTGTCTCCTTCCTTTCCACACATTCAGCTTGCCTAGTATCTCACAGGGCTCCATTTCCAGAAAGACCCACCTGTTATCAAACCCCCTTTTTGCTTAATCTTTCTAATTCTGAATCTACTGAATACTTCTAGTTCCCCTTTTGGCTTGTGCTGCTTATCCCTTCATTCTGTTGCCCATGGCAGTTTCCCATTTGCTGACAAATGTATATCTTCTCCTGATTGATTCAATTACTGTTGCCTCTTGGTACCTCGTGGGAGGGACAGATTACATCTCATAGTAAAGGACAATTAATAAAGTATGTTTTTTAAATGCACCACCATTTCTAGGGGTGTAATTGGGGTACTTTTGGAGGAAATACTGTCTCCCCTGGTCTGATTCTACTTAGCCTATCCCTAATGTGATTTTCTTTATAGTTAAAAGGTGAAGTGCAGTCGTTCAAAAAGGCCTTTTATTTAAAGCGATGTAAAGAACAAGATCATCCCTGCTCTACTGCAAGTTAAAGGAACATCAGTTTGTAAAACTACTTGACAGTAATGAAGCTACATGATGTAAGCTAGCTTCAGTTTGGCCTAGCAAACTGTAGGTTCACCACGAAGAAAAGATTTCTTTATAAATGAGGTCAGGAAGCCCTCAAAGACCAAACACTGATTCTTCAGCTTTGTTACTAATGTTATGCATAGAAGCAGCCTCATAATCCGGTTGGAAAGGAAAGGAAGTTGCAATACATAATAATTCACAGAATCAACCTTCCTCCCGTCCTTTTGCTATTATGAGAAGAGTTTCGTGTTGCATACCACCTGCCAGCTGTACAAACAAATGTAATTGCACACACAGATACAATCCAATGATGGCAACAAAACCTAGAGCAGAAGACATATGTCAATAAACATGTAAAACTTTATAATAGATTGCTTTTAGGCTCTTTCCTCAGAAATTATACATAGTAAGGCATATGACTTTTCCAGTCACCCAAACACTTTCATTTCTGTTCTGAGTTGTTTATTTATTTTGTAAGATATTAAATAATTCCATGGAAGTTAATTTAATGCTTCATTTAACTCATAAAACTAATTCATATAAATGGGGATCAGACTCCATTCACTCATAGACGTTAACACCTACACTGAAAAGTGAAATGAAAACAATAATCTTATTAGTATTTCTTTATAGATGATTCAATATGTTGTGCATTTCCCATCAAATTTTATTATGTTCTGAGGTGTCCTGAGAACACTGTATGTCTAGCAGAATTTTTTAAGCAGGCAGCAGTTCTTTGCAACATCCCCAAATTTCCATTAGGATTCCCCTTTGAATTGGGGGAGTGTACATACTTAATGCCTTCTTCAGCACACTTTGTTTTCTTTTTGCTAGAGTCGAATCAAGTCATTGCAGTGATCAAGGTATTAAATACTTGGAAACAAATTTAATTCATACATCAAGAAGCCAGTGTTCCTTTTACTTTAATAGACTTGCACCAACTGAAGGCAACAGTAAATTCACATTTTTCTTTTCCTCCAGGTTTCTAACTATTTTGATGTATGCAGTTGTCATTCGCTGGTAGTTAAAAATCCTCTTTCAGGCTCTACCGTGATGAAGTCACTGCTAATGTGAATTTATAAAAGATATGTGCTTATCCAGCCTCAGGCGTGATCTGCTGGCATTTGGGGAAGTGTTTTCACTGTACAGATCCAGGCATCTGTGGGATGCATACAGAAAGAACAGTCTCCACAGCATTTTTGCATTGCCAGTTGGGAGAAACGGGTTCCTCCAGAAAGAAGTTCAGAGACTATATGAGTTTCTTTTATATCACAGAAACAGAGACATTAATGAGAGGTGCGAGGTTATCTAGCAGTTGGGTAGTTTTGGACTCCCATTTTATCTGTCCCTTTCTCATGGTTCATAGAATCATAGAATCATAGAATCATTAAGGTTGGAAAAGACCTTGGAGTGCCACGTCTATACCTTTTTTGAACGCCTCCAGGGATGACGACTCCACCAG
This sequence comes from Fregata magnificens, assembly GCA_013389945.1. Classification (NCBI taxonomy): domain Eukaryota; kingdom Metazoa; phylum Chordata; class Aves; order Suliformes; family Fregatidae; genus Fregata; species Fregata magnificens. Next base: position 22,338 of record WAAD01022461.1, read on the forward strand.
CTCTCTGGGGAGCCTGTTCCAATGCTTAACCACTCTTTTGGTAAAAAAATTCTTTCTAATGTCCAATCTAAACCTCCCCTGTCGCAACTTGAGGCCATTTCCTCTCGTCCTACCGCTACTTTCTTGGGAGAAGAGTCCAACACCCGCTTCACTACAACCTCCTTTCAGGTAGTTGTAGAGAGCAATAAGGTCTCCCCTCAGCCTCCTCTTCTCCAGACTAAACAGTCCCAGTTCTCTCAGCCGCTCCTCAGAAGGCTTGTTTTCTAGACCCTTCACCAGCTTCGTTGCCCTTCTCTGGACACGCTCCAGCACCTCAATGTCCTTCTTGTACTGAGGGGCCCAAAACTGAACACAGTACTCGAGGTGCGGCCTCNCAGCACGTGGCCTTGTTAAACCTCATACAGTTGGCCTCGACCCATCGATGCAGCCTATCCAGATCCCTCTGCAGGGCCTTCCTTCCCTCGAGCAGATCGACACTCCCGCCCAACTTGGTATCATCTGCAAACTTGCTGAGGGTGCACTCAGTCCCCTCATCCAGATCATTGATGAAGACATTAAACAAAACCGGCCCCAGAACTGAGCCCTGGGGAACAGTGCTTGTGACCAGCCACCAACTGGATTTCACTCCATTCACCACCACTCTCTGGGCTCGGCCATCCAGCCAGTTTTTTACCCAGCAAAGGGTATGCCCATCCAAGCCGTGAGCTGCCAACTTCTCCAGGAGAATGTTGTGGGAGACCGTGTCAAAGGCCTTACTAAAGTCCAGGTAGACAACATCCACAGCCTTGCCCTCATCCACTAGGCGGGTCACCCATGATATAACCTTGCACTCTAAAGCTACTGCTTATGGCAGGATTCAGAAGCGTGTTTTCACTTACAATATGGTAGTAAGAAAAAAACCACCAATGTGCTGTAAGTGTGAGGAACTAATGAAAGTTTTAAGTCTGATACTGCCTGAGTTAGGAACCGATATGCAGCGCTGCAAAGCCGTGATCCCAAGCTTTTTGTTGGTGTATAGAGGAATAATCCCTGGCTTCAGGGGTCCTTAAGCAGAGCAAAGTGCTGAGAGGAAAGTATCTGATAAATCAGGATAATGTAGTTTTAAGTTCTGGTATCTCATTACCTGTCATGGGTCTTAGAATTCAAGCCAGGCCTGGGGAGCTGAAAGATGTCAGATCTCAAAACTAATCCTGTTTTCTGTTTTCTTGTCTTCATTCTGTATCAGTAAGTGTTGCCTTCTGCTGCTGCTATTACAGTAAGTAAATTAAATAGGTTTTTCCTTCCTGCCACTGATAAGCAGAGGCCTGGGCTGTGGGTGCACTGAGGGTGCACTTACTTTCGTAGAAACTATGGAAAAGAGAAAAGTACGTGCATACAACAGCGTATCTTCTCTATTAGCACATTAACAAAATATCTGGGGTGCAGCAGAGGTTTACAGTTTGTTTCTGTGCCTGTGTGTCCCTTGTGTCTCTGAAAATCTTTAGCCAAGTTGCTTTCAGCTGAAAAGCTATGTATTCCATTTTTGTCACCTCTGTCAGTATTGCTTGCTTTGTTTGGTCACACACCCTGGGAGGTCTTCTGCCATCAAGATGAATGGTGTGTTCATTCATTGCCCTGTCTCTGGTCCACATGGAGGAGGTACTCAAAGAAGTCAGCTTGCTTTTCTTCTGCTATCCTTCTGTTGCTGTTTTTTCACTGCCTTGTTCATAGTGACATGGTCATCATCTCTTCTACTATTTTTGTTTAATTACAGTCACAGAATTCTACATTCCTACTGTAACTGTTAATTAACAAATCTCTCTGACTATTTAACAGATGAAAAGCATCTATTTAAAGTCCTACTGACTTCTCTTTTCCTCTCTCTTTCACTTTTTTTCTTAGAAGTGTGAAAAAAACCCTCCTCTCCATATAAACCCATATGGCTGTCTAAAATCAATGTCAAACTGATTAAATTCACAATCCTAGTTAGATCCCTGATTAACTGATGTTACCATTCTTTAGTACCTGAGGTTTATCACATCAGAATATTGCATCCTTAGAAGCTAAACACTATTATATTAAAATAGTAATAGTAAGGCATAAATTCTTACAAACATTGAGACGTTGGAAACAAGAAACAAACCTAAAACCTCTTCTTTTTGTCCAGAATGAGTTTAACAGGAGCAGCAGCTGTATTAGCTTCCCCTACTGCCTGCAAATGTGATTACATCTGAGTCAGAAGGACCATGCTTCAAGGAAATAAGATATTTCAACCTCTCTGCTGAAAACTACAACTAAAGTGCAAAATATTAGAAACAGTGAGGTAAAACCACATACACCTTAAAAATGTTCTCAGGATAACAACTACCTCCTGATTACACCTCACCCTGAATTTGAAAATAATCACATAGTTTTCCTGAAGCCCACAGGATTTTTGCAGAATTTTCTCTCATTGTTTCATCACTGGAGGTTTCAGTTACAATGACTGTTTTCTGAAACTGATCTTTGACATTTTTTATGTCAACGTACTTTCAATCAACCTTGAAGAGTTGGGGAGCTGTGTCACCACTACATACAATCGCTGAGCTACACAACATGACAAATTATTCCATTTGCACTATAACACTACAAATTTTCTTTAAGAATGAAATATAGAGAAAATGTAATCTAGAGCCTTTGATAACTTATCTTCTAAAAAAAGCACGTAAAGGGGAAAAATTGATCTCATTTTAAGGTTTTCTTACAAAAGAAATTATGGGTTCCATGTTGCACACTTAATGTTAGGTAATTTAAATTGCTTAAGTCAACCCTTCTGGCTCAGGAAACTGCTGAGAAGACAGGCTAGCCCTCATAAACTTGAAAGGAAGATCTGCCTTCCTCCTAGGATTTCCAGACCGTGAGGCACATCTCACCTACTTTAGATGGCTGCAACTGAGACAGTCGAGTAAATGAGAGAGGAAAGCACTTCATCAGACTGATATGAAAAAATTGTTTTAGAACAAAATTATTCGCACTGTCACACAGTCCTTTATTTATCATTGACTATAAAGATATCTTTGAATAATTTATTCATATGTAAATGCCTGCATTGTAGATATATCTATTTGGAAAGATGGGTCTGATCCAGCCTCTCAACTGGACTTCAATATCTAAAATGGGGTAATAATTTTCTGTATAAAAACAAAATAAGAAAAAGCCTTACTGAGATAGTCTAGGAGGAAGACTAATCAGCTCGGTAACAGAAGAGTTTAGTTCAAGTTTCTGCTGTAATTAGTTTTTACTTGCTTATGCAAAATGAAATACCCATAGAAAAAGAGACTGAAAAAAACTCATTGCACAAAACTAACTTCTTGCCTGGTAGCTAATTAGGACCCTTGTGAAGACTTGAAAGTGGTGTGGTGAGAGCTCTGAAGCAACACCTGAGTCAGAGTCACGAGCTGGGCTTCTGCTCTGTGAAAGGTATCCAGGTTTATTTCTGCACTTGCACAGTGGCAGACACTCACATGACCTGAGGGAGGGAAATTTTTTACTTAAACACAAGCACCATGTCACATGTCATAAGGTATCATTCCTAGGTTCCAGCGGGCTTTCCAGAGGGGAAAAAAATCCCTCATAGGTCCTGCACCAGATCTACCAACTTAATGAAGATATCTCAGATAGCCTACGTCAACTCACATGTCATTAGACAGTTTTTTCCTGTGTTCTACCCTATGACCTGAGTTTAGGGAACCGAATCAAACCCTAACAGTGGCATCTGTTAAAACACATAAATATAGTTTTCCACATGTAGATGCCAACATAAGCAGCAGGTGTTTAAGCCTCCATTATAGTCAGTGCAGATCTAGTCAGTGGAGGCAGTGATTCAGCTTAAAATACTCAACTTAATGGTTGGCCAGTTTAGGTGCTTTTGATCTTAGTGGTCAGCAGCCCAAATGAGGGAGCCTATTGAGTAGCTGCAGCATGGAGAAAAGAGAGGAGGTCAGAAGCTGGTAGAAGGAGATGCTACCTCATTACTCATCTCTTCTGCCTCTAGAAAACAGAATTGAGCAAGAGTGATTTCAAAAGGTCCCTACTGTCAGGGCCTTAGAGAAGCCAGGGAGCCTATGATGCAGTGGTGAAAGTGGGGTTTAGCAGCCTTCTCATCTTGGAGGAAGAAAAGAACTGGAGTAGTTCAGGTGCTGCTGTTATCTGTATTATTTCCTTGGTCTGACCTCCAAAAGTTTTCCTCCTCTAAAGAAATCTGAAGAATCTTTTTGTGTGTGTGTGTGAGTCCTCTTTTAGCAATCTCTCTAAGTTACTCTCTTGAGAATAGATCATCTCATTCCCAGTTATTCTCATATCACCTTGAACAGTACTGAAAGGAAGAGTTTGTCTACCTTTTTTTGATTTGTTTCTGATGAAAACAGTGTATGTAATCACACAGTTTTTGTGTATGTCTGTATGTCCCTCTGACAACTTTTGAACCTGCTGTCTAATTTCAATCAAGACCAGAGCTCCCATAGAGCATCCCCTAAAAAGAGTAAACTGGGTAAAAGAGAAATCGGGATTGAAAATTCATAAGTCTGCTCCCAATAGTTCATCCTGTTTGTAAAATACAGTGTTGAAAATCAAATATGGCATCTTGTCTAGCTTCCAAAATTCTCTATGAGAAAGGCTTTTAGATACAGGCATAGATAGCAGAAAAGATTAGCATCATTTGATTTAAAGGTCAATCAACTAAGAGACATGAACCCATAGGAAATTAAGTGACATTCATTTATAATTGAATGTGATTGCAACTGAAGAGCATGTGATTGACATAATTTTAATGACTGCAAACATTAATGTAAATAAACTAACTGTTTATATATGAAGTAAGTATACAGGAAAGTTACAGTTTCAGGGAGTATTATTCATTTAATTAATTCAACAGTAGACATCTAATGTGCCTTGCTGAGAATCCGTTCCAGTTTCCATTGGTGTATTTACAGGCTTTTAAGGTGGACTTCCTCATTTCAGAAGAACTGATTTCCTTAATATTTTCAAAGGCAGAAGAATTTCACACTTCTCTGAATGCCACTTGACTGCAAGTAAAAATGTTAACAGCTTGTGAGAGTGCTAATTAGAGCATCATAAAATTTATTGGGCTTCTTTGACACTAACTTAACCAGAAGATGAAACTCAATCTGTTTGAGTAAGCTGAGGATTTTACCTCTATATTCATGTCTGAGCAAGGAATTTTAAAAGTCAGAATTCAGTTTTAGTTCATACAATATCACTTTTTATCTTACACATCTTTTCATCATATTCTTGTATACTTCCGGGTTCCAGAGCCACTTATCACTGGCAGACCTGTTAGGTTTGTACTGGAAAAGATAAATTTGTGTCCGCCTTTTCCTCATTCAGCTCTTCTCAGCACAAGGCACATAAGCCTACAAACATGTACCCTCACTCAATTAATAAAATTAACACAAGACATCCATTGTGACAGACACAACTTGCTATTCATTTGTTAGCAGATGCTTCATTCATACATTTACTGTTTTGGTGGTTGTGTCTATGGTGCCTTGAAGAGAGGGTTAAAGATACGACAACTTTGCTTTCTCAGTGAGAAAGGACTGAAGCGTGAATCAGGGAAGTAGCTGTGCCTAAATTTTAGGTATCTAGTCAGAGCTGGTTAAGAGTATTTCATATACTGTCGATGGCATTAGGTAAGATGCCACAATGGTTTCAGGGAAGAAATGCCATTTGCTTCATTTCTGTCACTGAAGTTTGCAGACAAGATCTTCCTCTGGAGGCCTTCACAGGTATCCACCTCTTCTCATTGGGCTTTGTACACACGTGTGGGGTCATACCTGGTGTGGTCACATACACAGGGCATAGGCACTCCCACAGATACCACCTGTTCTCTCAGTGCCACAAATTCACAGGCAGGTTCAATTCCCTGTTAGATAAACTGGGACTCCACATCCCTGATGCAGACACAGTAGCAAATGAATCTTTATGAAATGATGTTATTGGAAAATAAAATTTTCATGTTATATTTCAGAAACAATTTTGCATATCACACTTCCTGTTTCAGCATCTACATGACATGGCTAAGGTACCCTAAGGTTCAGCTCCCCGCAGCTCCCACTGGTTTTGCTGTATTTGGGGGTTTGAAAATCTGACTAGCTTTTCTTTAAGTTAAGAATTCAATTTAGGCCAACTTTTCTTAAATGGGACCCAAGATCTTCTAAAAACCTGACATCAGCTGCTCATGTCAATTGCTTTGAAATCTGCATCTTAATATCTGGAAACTGTTAAAAGCTTATTTTGTTCTTCTTATCACTTACTTTCTCTAGGAAAAAGATTGATGTGTAATTTCAGTCTACCTCACGTAATTTTAACTGTTTGATGAAACAGCAGTCCTGAGATAGATAAAAGCCTCTCTTCCTTGTGTAGCCAACAGAGCCAAGTAAGTTGTTTAAAAATTATCTGTTATTTATCTGACTTTAAAAAATGGACAAAAGTAAAAAAACACAGTTTTGAAAATTTTTAATAACTCACTTTTTTAAACAGAAAAACATTATTCTTTGCAGGGTTTTTTCATCTACATTGTCTGTATCAGGGTGGGAATTGAAAGTATCTTTGGAATATTTGGGGGGTTTCCTCATGAATTATTCAGACTGTATTCAACTACACAGGGAAATTCTCAAAAGCAATTAGAAGGACTTTTAGAAGAAATTTTAAATATTTCCATTAATTCATCTAACAAGCTAGTAATTTCTTTATTTTTAATGCACATGCATTGGAAGTGACAATGACAACTGGGGATTGTTTTAAATGTCAAATTGCTTAATTAATTTTTGTATCGAATTAATCATTCATTTTTTAATGCTCAGAAGGCATAGTACATGTGTAGAGGGGCTGTTTTCTCAACACACATGAGGACCAAGATATTTACAGTTCCATTTTTATGATGTAAATCACCATGCTAATCTATATAACACAAAAGCCTAAACTGCATTTTGTAAACATTTTTGTTACTTTTCCTGATAACAGAAAGCATAAGTCCTTTTATGAAGAAACACTGAATAAGTGTTATGAAAATATCACACAAACTTTGTCTTAATCACCACTTCTACTTACACATCAGATTTAAAAACTGAGCACTTTTCCTACAATACTGATTTGACTTTAGATAGTATATCGAGAATTTGGTCTACCTGAATACTTCTTAAAATGCTTCTACTGACACATCTGAAATAGAAACATGAAAAATATCCCTAAAGGCATTATCCATCTGATAAGAAAAAGGATTGGGTTTGCTTCCACAAACATCAAGTGTTATTACCTCACCTGCACAGCAATACCAAGGAAACATTGCCTATGAAAATTGTGACTTGGGCCCTGAAAAAGAAAAGATCTTTTTAGCAAAGATCAGTGTCTTTTTTAGTTGGCCACTTAATATTTTCATGTTCATATTTTCAAGTCTTCTGCAAGAGGCAAAAAGGTTAAAATGTGTCTTTATTTTAAGAAGACTTGAATATGAGGAAAAGATTTCAGGAGCTAGGACTTAAAGAACATCAAATATGCTGAATCTTGAACACACAGAAATTATATAAATTGAGCCATACAAAATGTTTGAATCAGGATCTTGTCGCGGAAGGAGTGAGAGTGCACTTCACTCGTAAGAGAGAAGCAAAATATACTTTATTGATATAGAGCAGTGTTCAGTAGTAAATGTGACAGTGATTTAACAAGATTAGATGGCAAGGTACACTTGATTATTTACAGCACAGAGGGCAGGACAAAAACTGTCAGGGAGACCCTCCCGTTGAGTCATGAGGTTCAGAAAGGATCCCCTTGCTTTCTAAACTCCTTCTCAGAGAGGAGTCTAGGGGCAGCTAGATCCAGTCCTAGTCCCAGACTTGGTCAACGGTTTATGTCTAAAGGATTATATATACACAATCAGTCCTTTATATCACTTAGCTAAGATTTCAAAGTTTAACATGCTATCAGTCACTTACCGAGGATCTGTTACGTCAAGTAATCTCTCAACCTCGAGGAGTAACATCGAGAGGTGTCCCTACTCAAGGGGGGATCCTGGCGTCAAGCCCGCTGCCATGCAGGAGAGCTCCAAGGGCTCTCGGGCTGTTCACTATTTATGGGTGGGTAAGATGATTGAATCATAGTCATATTTGCCTACCGACCCCAGGTCCCAGCCTCTTCACTGTGGTTAGGTGGGCATGCTGCACAATAGCCATTGACTATTGTGTTGGTATGTGTCTCTTGAATCCACTTTGAAATGATGTAGCCATCACAACCAGACACATCTATTACCACTGCCACTGATGGCTACCGCTGGAGCAGGGTGACGGGAGATAAGGGTCAGGTTGGGTGTGGGGCGGGGGGGAGCACACCGTCACAGAATTCCTGGGAAGATAGCATTCAGGAGGTCTAACCAGGGCATGTTTCATCAGAACTGACTGTGCAAGAGGAAGTGTGAAATTGGCCAGATGTAAACCGCTTCAAATACACTAGGCCAACAAAATTGATTCTCTCTAGCTCCTTCAGCTACTACAGTCACACCATCTTCAGAAGAGGCTGTGATAATAAAATTAATACCTATTTATTGATATGTTTAATTTTTTTTTAATATCTATCAATACAACTGGACTTCTATGCTTATACATGCTAAGTTATGCTTTATATATGTTATGATAAACTATATTAAATTATATAGCTGTATATTTATACACAAATATACAGTCTAAGGCAAGAATATGCATGAGTTAGGAAAGTGAAATAATTTCTAGAAACTTTCCATCTTCCCAATGAACTTGTGAGGGTTAAAATGCATGCACTATGTTATGAAAGAGTGAATGCTTACCATAGAAAGAAACAGGAGCATTATCAAATGCTATTTACACTAGAAAAATTTTGTTCCAGGAGTCATGTGCAAATGAACTTTTAGCACAAAAAAGACTCAACTAGAAAAATGAAGTAGCATATGTGGCTTTTTCCTCACTACTTTTTGTCTGGTCTCATAAGCATTATTATCCCCTTATCCTCAGTTGTCAAAGGCAACAGAAACACTTGCTCTTCAACAGTGATTATAAATTGTCAGAACAAGATGTGAATCACACCTGAATTTCTTGGTTTATAAACTTATTTACCAGTCTATAAAGAGGAAAGAGAATTTTTTATATTGCTGTATTTTTGAAAGTTTTTATAATCTTTTTTTTGGCAGAACAAATATTTCCTGCATCCTTGGAACAAGTTTTTCCCACACCATTGCAGACAGCTGATATGGTCTTGGTCAACATAATGCTCATTTTCACTTAAAAACATACGCTTTTCTGTCTATGAAAAGCAGTTCCACTACACAACCAATTATCTGATTTTCTTCTTACATCAGTTCATTCTGCTATATGGCTGTTGTCACAGAAATACAATTTATGATAAAGCACCTGTAATCTGGAAAACTGCTGTTTTCATTGGTAACTGTAATCTTTTTTTTTTAATGTTGCAAGTATGAAAGTTTCCCACAGCAGACCACATACTTCTCTACTCTAGCCGTGTAAATGGCCCTTGGAAAATACAGTTGCACTTACTTCCAGTAGTATAAAAGAGTTGTGGCATCATTTGGCTTTGCATGCATTAAAAGGAGTGAGAGCTTTTCTCCAAATTTCTGCAAGCTCTTCAAAAGAAATCCATTATTTATGTAGACACTAAAGCAGTAATGGTATTATGTTACCTTTGTGTGTACCCCCGAGCTCAAAAAGAGTGGTTTGGCATTCAAGTTATAATGAAACCTCAAGGGTGGAGTACTGGACGAAACATGCCCAATAGAATAAGTAATAAGGAACCAGCTACAAGACCAAACAGCAATAGATGTGTGTTTCCCTTTTTACAATAATAAAATAAGGTGCACACACACATGCACACACACAGGGGATGCCAGAGTAATTAATTCTTCATCCCCAGTTCTGAAGTAGGTGCCAGTGCATCTGTTTGATTTCTTATGACCTTATGTACAGTTGAAGGATGTCCCCACTCATGCTTGCAATCACGGGAAGCTGCAATAGGCTTTCATAAAATCCTGGGCATGTTATATCCTAAAAGAGGTTTTATGCAGCTCTGAAGGCTGCATAAAGTTGCACGTCCTTTGTAAACTGTGGCACTATTCACTCTTCTGTATTTACAACTGGACAATGTAAAACCTTCCTCCTTGCTGCTCGTACCCTAGCGCTCTTGCATGTTCCTTGAGTCATATTTTCCCTTAATACTTTTGATTAGTGTTGTAAGTACTTTTCAGCTGTAACAGAGTCAGCAGAGTGATGCAGTATTCTAGTTCCACAGTAAAGAGTAGGGTTTATGTGTAACCACAGAGCCGATGTTTCAGAAGAAATCAAGTTTCATTTAAAAAAAAAAAAAAAAAAAAGTAGAAATCATCATTTAAGGATTTTCATTGCTTAAAGAAAAAGATTCCTGGGACCTCTTTATAACCATTACCATTGAGAATATGTCTCTGACTTAATCTATGCACCAGACAATACTAGTCAAATCATCTTTTTTTCCACTTGTATTATAACAAAGTGAGGATTAAGCAAGGTGACGTGCTATTCTTAACCAGGTATTGTTCTGCTGCAGGAGTTAATCCACAAGGAAGAAAAACAAAGGAAAAGAAAAAAACCTCAAAACACCACACATCATAGAACATGCTAGATCATTATCTAGTTAAGAAGATATTTCCACTGCATTCTTATTGGCTCTGTCCTTGCATGTGGCTCTTCCTTTCATCGTTGCAGAAACTCTGCAAGTATATGCCTGTCTGACTACATTGCCTTATCCTTCCTCAAACACCTAAAAAAGGTAGTTGATTCACTGACATTTTTTAAAAAAGAGTCATTTATAAAATCTATTTGAATGTCTTCATCAACACCTAAAAAAAAAAAGGTAAATCTGAAATCTAGAAAAAAATCCCTGTATTTTATTTCCAGCCATGCTACTTCTTGTAAACTGTATGTTCAAGCCAATAAAAACCTACTTTTGGCTCTCTCCAAACTGTGCAACTACATGGTTACCTAAAAAACCATTTTGGAAGTCTTAGTTAAGCTAGGTTATTCTGTGAACTGTACTCATTCAGATAGGAAGTTCAACTCAGCATATTGAAATTCCACATGACTCATAAGTACACACAAGACTAACAATGACAAGATCTAGACATCTGATGATTGCATCTGTGATCTGTGGACAAAGGGTTTTACAGAAAGTCAATATATTATTCTTATTATTACAAGGATCTGGTTAATGTCTAACGATAAGCTCATCTTCATAACTGTTAGACATCATATTAATATTTAAAAGTGGTATGTTTTTAGTCAGAAGGTGCAACTTGCCCTCACTTAGGGCTTAATATCTTAAATAATTTTACCTGAATGCACCTTATGATAATATAACAGGGGTATCAGCAGAGCATAGGAAGTAAAAAACCATGGCATTACAGTATGAACTCTATGTATTTCAGTTATTCTACACGATGCTTATTATCAAGGAATATTTCCTCATTTTTATGATGTATTCTCTTCAGAATCTACTTTTCTGCCTCCTTTAAATACATTTAAAAAAAATTAATAAACCAGTTCAGCTTTTTTTTTTTTTTACGAAATCTTACTGTATTCATTTTAAAAAAAAATTCCTTATTTTCTGACTTCTGCTTTCTCCCTTCTATCTTTATGGATCTCTGGATAAATTTTTGGCAATTTCATATCTGCTTTCAAAACTTTGTGTGTATATTTTGCTTTGAAGGGATTCTATGTATAAACAGATAGTTACAATGCCAACAATAAATTATAAGTAATTAATGCCTGATGCCTCTTTCAATTACAGAGTCTTTTGGGAGGATATATATAGGTAATTAAAATTCTCTCACTTTAATATTTATCATATGATCCTGAAATGGGAATGCCATGAATATTTAAGGGTTTGAGTTGCTTTTGTTTAAATCAATCTTTTTAAGAGGAGCAATGAGTAACATAATGCTTCGTGCAGGTACCTCAGCTCCCTAGCAGCAGAACGGTAAAGGAGACAGAACAGCCAGGACAATTGTGTTGTAATAGATTTCAGCACTCAAATTCTAGTAGCTTATCAAGCTATAAAAAAAATTGCTTAAAATCCCTGAGGGGCAGGACCGATTGCCTGTGCACAATCAGCTAGAATAAGACCCTTCCAGCCTTTCACACACTTCAAGAGTGAACTCCGTCAAATAACATGGCTTTTCCCAGTTGCTGATCCCTGACATTTCAGAGATGGGTCATCAGTTCATCAGTTTGTTTAACTGCAGTTAGTTCTGAATGCTTTCAAAACAGAGTTTAGTTTTTATTGCCATTTGCAGCTAGGCTAGTTTTCTCGAATGTTGATTTTTAACTCATCTAAATAGATGAATGTCTGGCTTCAAGGTAAATGATACTTGATTCATAGTTCTGTACAATGTCATTCCCTTGAAAGGAACTGCAGGAAATGGGAGCATCAAGGATAATTGCTTTGCAATGGGCTTCAGCTCTCAGCTCCACTCTTTTTCAAGATTCAGAAGTAAAGATTAAGCCCCAAAGGTATAAGAAAGAAAAGCCACCACCTACCAGTCAAATAGCAGAAGGCCTCTTCTCCTCCTTCCCTTTCTCACACTTCAAGAGTAACCTCTAACATACATGTGGGCTGTGTACTGTGAGCATTTGGATCAAAAGCTACTCCTGTGTAGAGTCAGTGGCAGATCAAGACTTAATTTGTTACAAGAGTTCTTTGATAAAGCAAATGGCAGAAATAAAACTGTAGGGCTGGAAATAGGTCTGGTTTTTAAAAAGTTATTCATTTAATTAAGTACCATATAGCAAATATAATTAATTAGTAATCTCATAGCACATTTTCCTTCAAACTCAGCCTACTGGTAGGAGGTAGACAGCACTGCCATTGGCAAGTAGAACTGCTCACTTTTTGTGCATAATACAGTAGGACTGCTGTTCTCTCTCTTGCATCCTATTTGCATGACGAGCCTTTAGGAGAAAAGATCCTTCTATGATTAACTAGCTAGCTCCAGTGCTAAAAGCAGTACAGACTGCAGTTTGCACTGCTTTAACTTATCAAGGGTAGACTAGACTACCTCTATTGCAATTATATCTCAGGGCAAAGTGACATTAGAAAAGCATACTGTAAAACTCATCAGTGATAGGGACTTGTAATACTGATAATCTGTTAAACTGGCAGTAATCTTAGACCTGTATTGACAGTGCCAAATGTTATGCTTCTGTTTGTGATGCTCCTCCCCACCCTGACCCACAAGAAGAAAGGAATGAGGAAAAAATTGTAAGCAATACTTTATATGAATATTTAATTTCCTCGTTGCCCTAACAGTTCATCTTCCACTCTATCCATAAATCAAAATGGCAGCCAAATTTACCTGTGAATAATAATAATAATAATTCAAAAAATAACCAATTTGCTTTAAAAGCACACTCTAGAATTTCTTGGGAGAAAAAAAATTAAATATAGTTACCATATATATATATATACATGGTTACCAAAACAAAGCATATAGGTATTTTTGGCAGAAGCCTTTGATGCATTCAGAGTAGATTTTCACAGGCAGAAAAAAAATCAAGTAAAATAAAAAAATGCATGTTCAGATTTAATGTATTCACTAACAAGGAAATACATGCAAATCTGCATCTGAGTATTAAA
>WAAD01022461.1:38094-90555 GCA_013389945.1 Fregata magnificens
TGATTTGAATCATTCTGTGCTGGCCATGTGCCCTTTTTAAGTGTTACAATATCTAGATTATGTACTTAGAATAGGCAGCTAGATTATGGTCCACATCATTCTTCACTTTCTTTGAGGTGAGTAAATCACTATCATCATGAGAACGTAAGAAGAATAGTCACGCTGGCTCAGAGGAAAGATTCATCTTGTAACAGGCAGTAGTAGAGGCACTGAGAAAGAATGCCTAATCTGCAGTTTCAGTAATATTCAGCACAAAGTCTTCTTGAGGTGGTGGTTGTACTTGCACCTTTATGTTTAATAGCCCATGTATTCAGAAGATTTTTTTAATACTGGCTCTTTTAGAAACTGCCAACTGTCCTAAACTCCCTTTTCTCATGAGAACTCTCTTGTCAGGACTGATCTACAGAACCTGAGTCTGAGATCCGTTTTGTTTTGTTGGGTTTTTTTAAATCCATTGCCATTATTCTGCTGCTGTTTCGTTTCTTTAGTAGCATGAATGTTACCATTTCATGATCACTTTCACATAAACTTCCTTCCCCAGTTTCCAATTTTCAATCAGTTATTGGGACTTAGTCAAAATTAAATTAGAATCAAATCTAAAATAACTGATCTTCATTACCAACACTTGGTATTTTCTTTAGTACTTCTGCACTTTACAAGAACTTTGGAAGTGTCTCTTTTAAAAAAAAAAAAAAAGATCTAGTGTAATATTTCTCTAACAGGCAATCAAGTAATGAAAGTTTCCTGCTATTACCAATCCCACCTTCTGATATTTATGCTGTGTTCAAAGACAAACATAATTACCTACTAATGCATGGATCTAGGATAGACTTCTCCCACAACATCCCTCAGTTCCCTTCCTTTTGTATTTCACTTGGCAAATCTCACTGTGCTTCCTCTCTCATATCTCTGGAGTGCTCTATATACAACTCCTTCTTCTTGACACCTTTCCTGATCAGGGTCTATCCTAATATTCCAGACCTGACCTTATCTCACTAAATCTAAGTGATGCCAGAGGGGTGTTTTGTTTGTTTACAGTTTGTGTATACTAACATTAAGTTTTCTCTTTGTTTGCTTCCTATAATAATGCATAGATAACTGAGATTTAAACAAGACGTGTTGCTATGTCCTCTTGTACCTCTTTGATAATCTTGGAGCCATTTCTATTTTTTTTCTCAGTGAGATTTCAATCTATGAGCCAAATAATCTTTTTCTTTTTCTTTTTCTTTTTCTTTTTCTTTTCCTTTTTCTTTTTCTTTTCCTTTTCCTTTTCCTTTTCCTTCTTCTTTTTCTTTTTCTTCTTTTTCTTCTTTTTCTTCCTTTTCTTTTTTCTTTTTCTTTTTCTTCTTCTTCTTTTTCTTTTTCTTTTTCTTCTTCTTTNTTTTTTTTTCTTTTTTTTTTCTTTTTTTTCTTTTTTTTTTTTTCAACATGACTTTTTTAACATACTTTGTCACTAGTCCCCTACCCATATTTTAAACTGATTCATAAGTCAATGAACTTCCCCTATCTCAGCAGATAAATCACTATGTTTCCTGGCAGTCATCCTTCATGGAATATCATGCAGTGCAATATAGGAAAGAATTATCAAGGTAATATCAGGGAAAACTGATTTTGGAGGATCATTAAGAATTGTTCTTCATAAGGAGAAGTAGAGTCACTCAAGAAGTTAGTTTTACTGTTGAGTATATGATGACAATCTCACCTTATAAAAGCTCATTTGCTAAAAGTGACCAAAAAGTGAAACTTTCCTATTAGTTCTTCAGGTTTTCTTAGCTGACTTTCAAAAGGTTCTGCTCAGGAACCGTATTAAGTTTTTTACATGAATAACAATTTGGAAAGGACCCCCAGTTCATTAAAAAAAGTAATAAATAAATGAATATGTTTAAAGCTGCTCTGTGCTTCTGCTGGTCATTTCAATAAACAGCAGTATTTGTCTTGGGAAGTGTGAAAGTCTGTACTAAATGTTACATAAAACAGTCTACCAGACAGTTATAAATAAGCTAAATAGCTATGAGCTGCTGAAATTTGGTGGAACTGTGAAAAATTCCTTCAGTTTCTAAACTTATCTTTGCACTTCATATGGAATAGCCTACATAAAAAATGAACACTAGAAAACAGAGGAACCAATAAAACTACAATGTTCCCAGTGTTAATGTAAGAGAGGAAGAAGTAAAGCTCTCCCACAAGGAGAGGAATTCTGTCAGATTGTGAAATAGCTGCCACCATCCTAAAGATGACAGACCAGTAATGTGGAATTGTGCCATTACACAAAAAAAAGGGTACAACAAATGTACAACAAACTCCCAGGAAGGCCCAGAGCACAACTGTAACATTCTGTACAGTCTACATATGTATCACATAATCTGAAAGCTACGGATTATGAAACATTTTATTCCCCAATTTGGGAAATTACTCAGCCTCTACTAGTGCTCAACCTAGCATCACTACAGTGATAATGATGGCAGTTTTGCAAATGTATCTGTCCAGATCTTCCTCTTTTATTTGTTATATCCCTGGAGAGTTAATGCTCAGCAGGGTCGAGGAATACACAGAACCTATACCAAAAAAATCAGAACTATAAATAGGCAGCCCGATTTAAACACAAAAGCAGAGTTTGATTTCCAGAAGTCCTTTACAACTTTAATTCCATATAAAAGTGATGAGTGACTGAATTGTGAATAAATCAGAAAAATCCAACTCATTTTCATCTCAAGATTAAGACTTATTTAGTCACAATAATATATTTAGACTCACTTTTTCGCACATTCTCAAAAGAGTGTGGGAAAGTTTTTTCTAGTTATAATATTAATGAATCAGTTTTGGTCAGATGTTCAAAAAACTAGACATGAAAACCATGTTTTTGCAACCAGTACAAAAGATACTTATTTAAGCAAAATATTTCAAAAACAGACCCAAGTTATCATCTTCTAAATCTAATCGGGTGAAACCTTCAGAGAGCTAGAAATTTTATGACATACAGAAATTATTTGAACTTTTCAAGCAGTTCTTTTTGGTATTATTTTTGACATGATAGGAATATGAGATCAGATACTTTTTTTAGAGAAAGAGTTGGGATAGAAGTCATGCAATGCACACACAAAGTAGACAAAAATAAATGCTACTGTTACATCTCTTACCTAAGGGACTCATTCTCTCCTTTCACACCAGATGTGTACAAAGAATACACTGCTCAGCTACTTACTCTCATGAATACTACCTCCATGAATCTGACATCATTTAGTCATCTAGCAGCCATGCAAAGAAAGAAAGAAGGAAAAAAGTAAATTCCTGGAAAATGCTAGACAGCTCTGGGTCATTCTGCATCTACCTTATAGTCCACAAGTCCAGGATTTCTTCTTACAGAAAGCAAAACGTATGAGGAAGGAACGTATGACAGACTGGTGGATTTTCAGGTACCGTTTCAGTTTCTAGACCTATGTTTACACTTCACATGGCATAGCTCCACTGTAGGGCTGGAAGTGGCCAGAATACTCATCCAGAAATAGGTATTTAGAAGTGCTCCAGACCCACCAGTTCACAGTACATGCCAGGGAGCTGAGCCTAGTTGCCAGCTGGGCTCTGAGACTCCTTGAAAACAAAAAAGAAAGAAAACAACAAAGGCAGTCTTTTTGCCTCTGTCTGGCCATGATTAGGCCCCAAAAATCCCCCCCAGTATTTCTGTCCAAAGGATAACTCCACTAAAGAAGTGCAAAAGCCCACTGTGTCTTCTAGATCAGCCTATAAACTGGAACAAGGGCAGTCTGTTCAGGTGTTCATGTAAAGGTCCTGGAGAGAACAAGTCCTGTTATTACCAGGTCCTTTGAACAACTAGTGCCAAGCAAAAGGGATGCAATCTGTAAACTGCTCTGACAACAAAGCATGTTTCTCAGCAGCGTGTCCCTTTCCATCCTGTAGTCATGCCTATGCAAGGCAATGAAAAGTGCAAGATTAATTGGAGGCTCCAGCTTTCTTTGTCCATTTCAGCAGATGAGGAATTGTTAATTCTAGGGCAAACCTGACCAGGGACCTGAAATGGTAGCTTCAGCAGACCTGGGAATATGAGCCAGTTGCCTGCTTAAAAAGAACAAGCAAAGGGGAAAGGGATTTGGGGAGATCAAGGAAAGCTCAAGGCAGATTAGCAGCCTGTGAAGCTAGTAGTCCCTCGCAGATTTACATGCTTCTCTGCCTTTTGGGCTCCATGCCTCTCATTATCAGACACGCACCAGTTCAGTACCATGCTCCAAGCACCAGGGATGCAAATGCATTTTGCAGTGCTGCTTTCTCTACAAAATGATTCTCCACACACAAACTGCAATTCCGGTAGCGACCTGTATATATTCAAAACATTCCTCTGCACGACACCCTCTTCAAAATGTCAAGGCTATTCTAGAGAAACTGCTACATAGAGGCTTTCTGAATAGGTCTGTAGCCCACAGCCTTGAGGTTCAGCTGTCTGTGACTGAAGATTCAGTTTTGTGAATCACAGCTGTGTAATATTGGCTTGATTTTACAAAGAGATCAGTTGCTTGAGCTGTAAGACAGTATGTAAGGTAAAGCTATGCACAATAAGAAAAGTAAAAACAGAAAGAATGTCGAGAGATTGATGGCTATCAACTCAAGGATTCAAAATACTTTCATGAAAAGATATAAAACACTAGGACAGAAAAGAATAGTGAATCAGAAAAAAACAGATTCAAGGAGGAGATTGTCCCAATGGAGGTTTACTCTAACTGGCTGATGCCTGCCAGCTAACAGGGACTCATTAGGTGGCTCAGGGGGAGTGGGGAACATATTAATGCTTAGGTCAGTAAGACAACAATCCTTGCCATCTATTATTAATGGAGAAAACTTGCCATGCACTAGCGAGTTACATGAATCCTGCTTGTAGAGTCTTTTTGTACATGGTGAAAGATGAACAAACAAAAGTGGCTGGTTAGAGGGAAGATTACAGACCTGTGCATGAATAAGTAAACTAGGCAGAGGATACTGTTTCAGCAAGACTGTTCTTCCCTGCCTGGCCTGGACAGCCAGGCTGAGAGGGCTGCTGGCTGCATTCAGTAGTCATTACGGTGAGGACACAGAAATGTATTCTCAAAATGAAGTCAGTGCCAAGCCAGCACTTCTTCCTGCTTGCTGCAGGGAGGTTCACTGCAGGATGCTCTCCAGGCCCAACCCAGTATCCCAAAAGTTCTCCCTGTAACCTGCTGCTGTGGTACACACCCACTGTCAACGGAGTTCTGATGTGGACTCCACAAAGAGGGAGTATTCAGTGCACAGCCAAGGAATAGTGAGTTATTTGTGTAGGCTATGTATAGCATTACTGCCGGCCCCAAAACAATATCATTGACTCAGCCATCCTCTGCCAGGATGAAGGCAGGGCTCAGAAGGCACCTTTCATGGTTAAGCATTGTAAATGCTGAATAGTTCCACACATGCTTGCATGGGCCATGCAGTTTTGCGAAGATTAGCATCATCCCAGACTCAAATATGAGACTACTTGCTAGCTACATTTACATCACCTGTGAAACTCAATCTTAGTTTGGCCAGCAGTGTTTTAACAGAAATGGGTGGTAGGAGATACTGCCAATGAAAGTCACCGAGTTAGGAGTTCATTAAGTTTTATAATTATGCTGGATTGCTGGACAGCTTCTTGTGTGGCTGTAGGAACATGCTCATGTTCTTCAGTGTAGCCTTTCCCAGAGTCTAACTAGGATTTATCTGTGATGGGGAAGGTTTCCCTCCTGACAGCTGTGGTCAGCTTAGCAAAGAAGAGGGAGAAACTCCTACCTGGGCTGCAGAGTTCACAGGGGACAAATATAAACTAAACTGAAACAAGATAAAGGTGTCCACTGGGGGTTGCTTTTTTATTTAACAGAACTGCAAAAACAAAATTTGCAAACAGGACCTTCTGCCTTGTTTGATTTCACAAGTCATTTCATAAGCTCTGAATAACAAATTTGCATTCGGTGAGTTAATTTATAAACTTCTGTGTTGCAACTGCTTTCTTATAATTTTTGCACAGCATTTAGCAGAATATCATCCTAATTTCTGCTATGGTTTTTGACATTTTCCTGAATTACAAATCTTTATTATTAGCTTTATACAGTATATACTTACTTGCCTATCATAAAGTCAAGCCTAGAAGGGTTCCAAGGAAGAATGTCTTATACAGTCTTTATATGCATGTATATATATGTAAAATAATATAACCTCTCAAGAAGGCACATGAACATGCAACTTGTGGAAGTGTTGATCCAGTTATCTTTAGGACAAACAAGGGCATGAAGTGGGATAGCTGGTTATTGAACACTCATATTCAAGTTTCACCCTGTTTTGCTTTTTTTAATGTATAATTATTTACAGTAACACTCTTGCTCAAAATGAAGGTAAGTGTAACAGATGGAATGCAAATAAAAAGCTGAAAAACTTTTGATTGTTAAAATGTATATAGAAAACTTTCGCTTTCAAACCATTCATCTCTGTTGCTGGAGGTGATATTTTTGAGGGAGTTGGGCAGTGATGAATGATGCACAGTGATAACTGAAGAAACTATTGAATCAGGTGCAGGGAATTAAAGACACAGTGTAATGACAGTCCTGCAACAAATGTCTGTCCAAGCCAATAAGTCTGGGGCTCATTCTGATTACAGACTGAGAAGCAGTAAGCTTATGGGGACCGTATGCTTTCAGACACTTATTTGCTATCATTTACAAACCTAGGGGATCTTTTTAGTCATCAGCCTCAACTTTTCAGTTCCTGTTTGAGGGTTTTTCATTTTCTCTATGTAATTCTACCTTTTTTCCTCTTCTGTTTGGATCTGATAATATGCTTTTCACTTGCATACAGCTATCAGAGGCCTCCAGGCACACCTGAATCTTTAGGACAAGCAGGAAGTCAGATTGGAGGACTGCCAGCTTTGCAGGCATTATGTTTGGTACTCACATTTAGGAGCTTGCGGAGCTGAGGGTTGTCAGTACAGACCACCAACTGGCACAGCATTCCTGCCAGGCATGCCTGAGCATATTGTTACCCATCTCCTTTGCATTCTCCTCTGTGGCCAGGTTCACTCGAGTGATGCATCATGTCTTAAAATAGAAAGCAAAAAGCAAAAGACAACAAACTTTAGACAAGTAGATTTTAGTTACCAGATTTGAAGCTGGTCACCCTAAGCTCCCTTTACAGTGATTGTGGAGGTACGTCTCCAGAAGGCAATTCATGTCATGTATCTGAAGCATCTAACTGAGATATCTGGCTTCAGCATTATGAAGTTTAGCATAAAAAGTGACAGTCAGAGACACTTCCAATGATGGTACCACTGCCTGTTTTTAATACAATAGCCCAGTGTCCCCTGTCCCCAAACCCCAGAGTCCTGACTCCAAAAGCAAAATATCTGAGTAATCTTCTCCAATTTGAATCATTTGTGAATCCTTCAGTTAAAGGATTTGCACCTCCTATTCTATGGATCTAAAGTAGTCAAAGGTGAGGAAGAGGTTGACCTATACCTTGTGTGCTAAAGCTGGGCTATTACGCAGCTGGAAGCATCAGAAGATGCAGGCAGAGAAAAAGCAAATTACAACACAGCTGTCGGTTCAGTGTTAGGCATGCACCCCTAATCTAACACTTAGGATGGCTGAACTCTATAAAGTACTGCCATCATCATCTTTCTACTTCATGATGGTGTCTGAGACAAAATGAAGACAAGGACAATGCCAAAACGCAAAGTCTAGGGGTTCCAACCTCAGAGGTTAGGTACCAGCTCTGAAGCTGGAGGTACCAAAGGTCTCCCCTGCTACATCACAGAGCCAAGTGCTGCACTCAGTCACAGCTGAATTCTGGTAAGACCGCACTGGGTACAGACATTTTCTTCAGAAAAACTTTTTTCCCTAAGATGACTGCATAGGTCCTGTGACTGTGTAAACAAATGCAAATCCAGCTGAAAGTCCTTGAATTTAATATGTCAGATTGCAGAAGATTTGAAAGACTCTTGTTTTTTTGTTTCTTATTGACTGAGGTATGCAAGCATTTAGCATCCTGTCTATTTAAAGTACCAACACATGAATGAAACTTTCTTCCACATAATGTCCAGGAGCTAGGTGCCAAAGTCTTCCACTCCCAGCACTGAGGACCTGTGTTGCAGCACTGTAGTGCTAGATATCATAATGCATAAGGTTTTTTTGAGAACTAGGCTTATAAAAATGTTTTTATTAAAGTATAAAGTTTAGAAACTTAGCAAGTGATGGAACCTATAAAACTTTATTAAATCTGAAACCTGAATCATCTGTCTGGCCAAAACTGCATGTGTAGGACATGATTCTTGATGAATGAGTTCTAAAAGAGTGTCCACCATTGAAGAAGCTAAAGTGAATGACAATCAATTCAGTTAGCTCCATGTCTCACCATGTTGCAGCAAAAGCAGCTAAGCAACCTTTCACAAGCTAATTTTACAGAAACATAAACTAGTTCATAGGGAAGTGACTCCTCAAGGTGTCAGGACAAATCAGCCGATGGATCAGAGGCTGACATGACCATGACATTCTATTCCCATTAGTCAGGGGCAAAATTTCTGTTGATTTCAGAGAAGACAGAGTTCATCCCCAAAATCATTACTCCCAAATATCAAAAGACATACATTTTCTTTAAATATTAGTACACTATTTGATTTTAAAACCTCATATTTTGCAGTTTGTACCTTCAGATATAGAATCATAATGAAGGAGTTTGACTCAATACAAACAGCCAAGGAAGCAGTTTTTCTTGTACATAATTTTAATATATTGATCAGCAAGTTCTGTCATTAATGCTGAAAAGAGATAAGATTACAATTTCATCTTCACATAAAGGCAGCATTGTACTCTTCTAATAGCATGTAGCAGGAAGTTAAGCAGAAACTAGTAATGCATTTCATTTGTGCTTGCCCTGCCATAAATTAAAAAGTATAATGTAAATGAAAACAGTGCCAAAGGTAAGGCAGCAAATTGCACATTATTCCATTGAGGAAAGCAAAGATCAAAGTTCACTGGTTTCCTTTTCTTTTCCTGAGTACCCAGAGAAAGACAATAGAGCTCCAAAATATAATTATTAATTCTTCAGCATAAAGCAACAGATCCCAAACAGTGAGGAGACAGGAAAACACAGTATGGTGTACAAAACTCAGCCTCACTACAAAGACTGGGGAAAAATATTCTACTAATAAGTAATCCCCTTTTCAGCCAAGAATAATCCTTGTAACACTGAAAAGATTGTTAATAATTTTACCTATAGCTGTATTGAAAATGCATTTTATTGCAGAATGAACACTGAGCAGACAATGTAACAAATGACAGAGTCTTTTAAACAGAAGTAATATACTCTGACTAGCCTTGCTGCAGATTTCCTGTCCTTTTTTTCTTCAAGTATCAGATATTTCCATTTTAGGGTATTTTATATTTACTTACAAATCATTTGACCATCCTCTGGTTTAGCCAAAACCCAGATGGAAATAAGTGTGGAAGTTTTCCTGTAGTTCCTACCTACTGTTTTAAGCATTTCATTCCAGTGGCTCACTACACAGATTTTTAGCACTTTCATGAGTGTTAATAGAGCAAATTAACAGGTCAAATGTCTTTTTTACACTTCTGGAGTGATGAGGACTGTGGAATTAATCTACACGAAATTAACCTATACAATTTTGACTGGAGGTTCCATGTTTCATGCCATATTGTGATAAAAATACCTAATTTCAATCTCCTACTTATAAAGTTATCCACTTGACTATGAGAGCATTACACTGTAAATGGAGAAACATTTTTTGGCCCCACTTCACATGCAATCTGCAAACTCAGGCACTACAGTACTTTGAAACTAATCCTTCAATTAATCTCACATTTCACAAAGTTATCATAATAATGTCAACACTCATATACCATATCAGTTTTCAGTCCAATCATTTAGAGAATTTTACAGAAACTGATAAATATGATACTGACTTAAACTGCACCAACATTGTTACAACACATGCTGAAGTGGTAGCTAACAGTAGGTTTGGATTTCCTGGGTTGATGGAGACTGTGAGATCTTGTAGTCTTTCTGGTTGTAGTGTGCAGAAGAGTAGAAGTGGTTGGTAGTATTCTACATATCTGAATAATTCATTCTGCTAAAAGTGGTATAGTATTCAATGAAATAAAATATGTTTTGGTTTGATTCCAACAATTTCTTAAGACACAGATAAAGGAAAGACTGAGGAATTGTAAGGATCTGCACAAGGGGCTGGGATCACATTGCAAAGGAGGCAGGGAATTTATTTACAAATGAAATGGCAAAGATAACAAGGAGGAAATTCAAGGTTTCCAAGAACAAAGGGAGGGCCATAAAACAATATATATCTACAACTAACCATACGAAATTAATTGATTGAGGTATGTCAGTTGTACAGAAGCAACTCACACATATGTCCACAAATATTACACTCGTACTAATAATTATTTATGACTGTGGCACAAGACCTGAACTGCCATGCATGGATTATGATGGGAATTATTAAAGAACCAGTACTCACTATAATCAAACAACTAATACAGATGTACTGTCATCAGGCCTAATGGGCTTCAGATCAACTTTCTAATTTATACCTGTTTTGGCATTATTTTGTCAGTAACTACCAACTCAAAAGAAGAAAAATCTTTTTCATTTTCACTTTTATGCAAGCAAGGGGATAGTTAGAATCAACATTGTGTGGTTTAACCCCAGTCAGCAACCAAGCACCACACAGCTGCTCGCTCATCCTCCCTCCCCCACTGGTGGGACAGGGGAGAGAATCGGAAGGGGAAAAGTAAGAAAACTCATGGGTTGAGATNGAGAGGGGAACAAAACCCAGGAAAAACAAGTGATGCAACCACTCACCGCCTGCTGACCAACACCCAGCCCATCCCCGAGCAGCGATCGCTGCCCCCTGGCCAACTCCCCACCATTAATATACTGAGTATGACGTCATATGGTGTGGAATATCCTTTTGGCCAGTTTGGGTCAGCTGTCCTCGTTATGCTCCCTCCCAGCTTCTTGTGTACCTCCTTGCTGGCAAAGCATGGGAAGCTGAAAAGTCCTTGACTAGTGTAAGCACTGCTTAGCAACAACTAAACCATCAGTGTGTTATCACATTATTTTCATGCTAAATCCAAAACACAACACTATACCAGCTACTAGAAGGAAAATTAACTCTATCCCAGCTGAAAACAGGACAAACATCAAATGCATTGCCAATAAACCACCAGCCTGTGGGGGATGTTTAACTACCTGGAATGATAGCTATGTCTCTATAATTTAGTAGTTTTACAATGAAGTGATACTCCCTGAAGCACTCCGAGTCATAGCTTTTACTTTTTAAGTTGCAAAATGCTTTGCCTTGAATCTCCTTTTTAGAAGAAAACCTAGCCGAAGGGGCAAGGGGTAGCTGGCAAAGGGCTGTGAAAATAAATGGTTGCACATGATTGTCAAAAGACTGAGATTTTTATGAGTTGGTAACTGTTAGCACGTCTTTCCAGTATTATCTTTTTAAAATTTTTGTGAGGCTGCTGTTAACTGGAGATGAAATTATTTTGCTTGTTGGACAGTAGTTTCATGCACAAACTTCTACATAGCTGTTTTGCTCTTGTTGTGATACAACATGATGTAATTAACACCGGTGCACTGCATGAAATGACTGGTTTGGAAAATTATAACCAGCTAAGATTTTGATAGAAACACTAAAACTAGATTTTTGCAGGCTCTTCTGCCACTTGCAGATTCTCCAGTAATATTACTGATCTCTCCGCAATTTTAATCAGAAATAGAAATACAGATGCCAATGAAATGACTTTGGTTTTACAGAAATCTTAACGAAAGGCAAGCTGGAACATTATTTTGCATTTGGCATCTAGAAATTTGTTTCTACACCTACAAAAATATTGGTCTCATAAAAGTAAGAATATCTCTAGCTGTAAAATTTAATAGATGGATGCTTTGCAAGATGTAAAACCCGTTGGGGAATAAGTCTGGATTTTAGTAAACACTAACAAATTATATTAATGTATCTTTAAGACAGCCAAAAAGGGAACATCTCAGGCTTGATATTAAGACTGTTCAGAAAGACATGCATTTTATTAAAAAAAAAAACCAAACTTGTGGAGTGACAAGAAATAGGTAATATTATTCTGAAATACTTGAAAAAATTGTGGATTTTAATTTTTAGGGCAATATACTCTGCTTAAGTGATGTAAGTAGCAAATCTTTTCCTTCAGCTCTATATTAATGTTATTCAGCCACTGGGGTTTGACGCTGACCTTAGATTGACTTGTTTCTGGCAAGGTAAGAAATTCTTTTGGAATCACATACAGCTTATTTCTGCTGTCCTTTAAGTCATTGGTAATTTTCTACTCAACATCGGCATAAAGAGCTTTGCCACTGTTGCTATGGAAATGTCATGTTTCTCTTCATTACACTGTTCCCCCACAACCACTGACTTACATACATCCCTCAGCACTGCACTTGTACTTTTTTGCATACACAGTCATGACAACATGCATACAGTAAAGAAAGGTATAACATACATGCTGAATGTCAAAATGCCAAATCTGTTCCAGTAAGGCAATCAGAACTGAAAAAGATGCATTGAAAAGATTTACCCTCTTCTCAAGGCAAAACCACTCTGTGGAGTCATCTAGAAATGAAGAAACAGTAATATGAAAACAAATCTCCTGAAGCAGTTGAAAAGGGAGCGCTGTTACAGAGCCTTGTAAGAAAGCTGATTTCTCTTCATCCTTCAGAGATCATGATTTTTTATTCTAATTTCTTTTTTAATTTTTGGTTCTTTTTTTATCCTCTTAGACTGCATAGTAAATGGAGTGCCTGTAGATTGCTAGTCAGTCCAAACAGATTTTCAGCAAATTAAGTCTGTATCTTACTGATATAACATTCAGAACTTTACAAAAGTTATTGATTAACCCTCCAAATACACCTTGAGACACATTAGAACCTTCCCCTCAATTTTAGAGCTGGGAAAATCAAGCCAATAGCTAAATGGCTCACCATAGGTCTGGCACTAGGTCAGTGTCAGGAACAGAAGATGAGAATTACAGTTCCAGTTCTGAGATCATAATGGTGTGCAAATTATTGTCGTGCAATTTTGTTTCATGTGTGCCGTTAATTGTACTATCCATAAAGGGATTTGGAGACAAGTGATAAAAATACATTTGAGTGCAAAGGCTCTAGACACTTACTAATGTAAAATGTTTTATAGCAGGCAAATCAAACTTAAAAGCTGCCACTTATAGTCACATTCATTTAGGTTTTGAGGATCCTCCTTCCCTATTGAGGCTGCTTAGAGAGTAGCTGTTTCCATTATTTCCCATACAGCTATAATCATGTCACTGCTTTCTATGGCTGTCTCACTCCCAGAGGCCTTCCTAACCACCTCTAAATGATTTCGATGCAGTTTCTCACACATTAATATTAATACTTAACTGTGAACATCAAACTCTTTAATTGCTTTCATAGTGAATACTTGATGTGTCTGAGTAAACATTCCTTACTTAAAGCTGCAGCTCCATTAGTAATGATAATTAGAGTACTCTCCACAAATAAATCCCTGATTTTAATATACTTAAAGAGTGCAAGATATGAGTAACTAATTATGTTATAGACATGGAAAGTAGAGAGAAACATAAGGAGAAAATATGTATACACAAAGATGAACTGGGGAATGGTTGGTCTGTAAAATGCAAGTTCTTTTTAGAGGTCAGAGTACACATTATCTTTTTTAAATTTACCTTTTCCCCGTACATTTCTTTGGCTTGAAATCTCTCTAGCATGACTTCTGGGAAGTAGCCAGAATTTTCTCTTTCTGAAGTGCAAGCCTAACTGAAATCCATTTCGTTATCATTTTCCATTAGAGTAGCTCTATTTCTTTTATGGCTTTCCAAACCCTGCACTGCAAACTACGCAGGCTTGCAAAAGTCATTGCTCCTTCAGCAAATGCCTCCCTTTTAGAGTCACCTCCATCAGCTTTTTCAGAAGTAAATTCGTAGACAGGAACCAGGAGGCCTTTACCTCCCTCCCTTTTTAACTCTACTGTGTGCAGTGTATGAATTGCAGGTCAGATGATGGGGAGGGCAGAAGCACCACTTCTGGCTCATCCCCACTGTGGCTGCCTTCCACCCCACTGCTTTCCTGAAAGTAATTTATGTGGATTTTCTATGCCCGCTCAATCTAACTGGCCTTATTTCCAATAAATCCCAAATCCAAGGAGAAAATTAGGCACCTAAATCACACTGCAGATTTTTCATCTTCAAAGAAGATCTGAGGAGCATTTTAAAAATCAGCCTCTTTCTGTGCACTTAGTACAGTAATTCAGCGGTCAAAGCTCTCACACAGCCTTGGAATTCTCCAGTTTAAAATCTTGCCTCTGCCATCTCCCCACAACCCCAACCATCATGTAAACAATGTGGCGTGGAGATACTACCTAACTTTCCCTTGAATTTTCTGGTCATACAGGTAATTAATCACAGTCAGCCTAAGGGAGAAATGCATGAATAACACAGTTCTTTATCCTAGTATTTAGGATAGTTACCTTTCTATTTTTTAGCTAATTTAATAGTAACTGATGTTTAAGAGGTTAATGGCTGAAACTCAGAGGTTTAGGCATATCCATTTTTTATATAGGTGCCTAAATCAATTCCCTTTTTCCATTATTCTTGACTTCTAATTTTATATTTTCATAGAATCATAGAATCATAGAATGCTTTGGGTTGGAAGGGACCTTTAGAGGTCATCTCGTCCAAGCCCTGTGCAATGAGCAGGGACATCTTTAACTAGATCAGGTTGCTCAAAGTGCCATTCAACCTGACCTTGAATGTGTCTAGGGATGGGGCCTCTACTACCTGTCTGGGCAACCCATTCCAGCACTTCACCACCCTCATTGTAAAAAATTTCTTCCTAATTTCTAGTCTAAATCTACCATCCTTTAGTTTAAAGCCATTACTCTTGTCCGGTCACAACAGGTCTTGCTAAAAAGATTGTCCCCATCTCTCCTGTAAGCCCCCTTTAAGCACTAAAAGGCCACAATAAGGTCTCCCTGGAGCTTTCTCTTCTCCAGGCTGAACAACCCTAGCTCTCTCAGCTTGTCCTCGTAGGAGACGTGCTCCAGCCCTCGGGTCATTTTCGTGGCCCTCCTCTGGACCCACTCCAACAGGTCCATGTCTTTCCTGTGCTGAGGGCTCCAGAGCTGGACACAGTACTCTAGGTGAGGTCTCACCAGTGCAAAGTAGAGGGGCAGAATCACCTCCCTCAACCTGCTGGCCACACTTCTTTTGATGCAGCCCAGGATAAGGTTGGCTTTCTGGGCTGCAAGCGCACGTTGCTGGCTCATGTCCAACCTTTCATCCATCAGTACTCCCAAGTCCTTCTCTGCAGGACTGCTCTCAGTTTTCTTCAATGATACTTCACATTCAGATTTGTGCCACCATTATATATACTCCTTTCATCTCCTGGTTAACCTCTGGGAAAAGATTCTTTCCAGTATTTTACTTACCACTACTTCAAGATATTCCTAACACGACTAGATTACGCTCCCAAAAGTCAGTAATAAAGCTTTGGCATTAGCAGAACCAGCTAGGTCTGCCATGAGAAGTTCTGGTCTGCAAATTATTATTATTAGATCAGTGAGTTTTGAGTAAAATATCCTGAACCATGACATAACACATGGTACTGCAACTGTTTAAACTCTTTTCCCCAGAAAAGATTGCGTGGGAATCTTTCTGAAAACAGCTCTTCTCTCAAGACTTCTGCAATGATAGCTCAGTCATTAGAGCCCCTCTTTGGCTGTGGGAGATCCAGCTCAAAATATTTACATGGAGACAAGCATCCAGCACTTTCTACAGTATCTCAAATTCAACCTTAAATATCATTTTCCAGATAAAATGACACATTTGCCTTACAGATATGTAAGGTTAAATGAGTGCCATGGGATTATTATTCTAAATATAATCTATGGCAATAAATAATAGTCACAAATAGATGTAATTTGTGTATTCTCCCAAGTGGCATGAGCACTCTCCCTTCTGAAGAATTTATAGTCTGGCAAAACCCAAACATTTGCAGAACAAGACAAAGGATGACTGATTAGGTGAAATTGTCTGCGGTTTGCTAATTACTGACCTTTTCCGGCAAAGTTCCAAATGCCTCTTGAGAAACCAGTGGGAATGAAGATCACTCAGGAATTTCTTACTGCCTTTAAGGAACCACACCTAAAAAAAGTGGCAGGAGAGAGTTCTGGCTTTTTAATGAAGTCAAATCCCTTCTGATTTTTGAAATCAGATATGTTCCAGGAAAGGAGCAGCTATTAAATATAAACTAGTTCCCTTTTAGTCATCTGTCTACTTGGTGTGATGCTGACTTTGTACTTATAAAATGCATCTTCTCTCCATATGCTTTTCTATTAACTTTCTCTCTATATGCTTTTCTATTAACCTAGATATTCTTCCATCTCTGTAGCAAACACACTGAATATATTCTCTGCCTGTAGGGAAGAAGAAAAAGAAATGTTGCCTTATATATCAAAGTGCTTTTATAATTTCTCTCAGGCCATATTATGGAGAAATACAAAACTTGTGATGAGACCCAAGTTAGCCAGAGCTTTGAGTTGGATTTGCCTCAACCTTCTCACTATCAAAAGAAATCCCAAGTCCTTTAAGAGGTACTCTTTGCCCAAGTTTTATTCCAGTAAAAAAGTTAGAATACTTAACATTTTAAACAGAGAAAACTCAAAGTGACCGAGGAAGCAAGAACAGAAATAGAAAGGAGTTATGATCAATTACCTCCTTCCAATTGCTTTCTTACAAACAAGTAATTTCTTCCAGGTATTTTTTTGATACAGAAGATAGAGAAATAACTAAATGTGAGGTAATTGCCATTTACAGCAGGAGGAACTAGTCAACAATGTCAATGAAAACAGAATTTACATGAAAAAGATCATAAAATGAAGGGAATTCATGATATTAAGAATGGGAGGAAAATAAAGACAAAATAACAAAAATAGATTTTAGAAAGGCAGGTTTAAAAAATAATCTTGAAAGCCAGCCAAAAGGAAGAAAAAAATAAAGAGAAAGCAGGAGTTTAATTTAAAGGACACAAATACTAACTGCTCTATTGCAGAGGAAAGACAGAAAGTACAGAAAAAGGTTAACATTCAAAAAGAAGAAAAGATTACATAAGAAGTTTAAATTAAGGCCAGTTTATTAAACATAAGTGTAGAATAATTTTTTAAGTACATAAGAAAATCCGAAATATCAAGTTAAGAATGACATGGAAATAGAAAGGATTGTTGACACTAGCAAGAAATCTTTCTGCAAGTACATTTCTAAATAATAAGAAGAGAGAAGGATCTGGTCTCTAAAAGACTGAAGTGTTTAACACCTTTTTTTTTTTTTTTAATCTGTTCATGTGTCTTCACCTCAAATAGTTCTTATAACTATATAGCCATCAAAAACCATAAATTTCAGTAGTAAGGTAGTCAGGTAAAAGGCTATGAATTCAGCCTAGTAAAAGGAAGGCACAGTTAGAAAGCTCTTTTAGTTTAGAAAGCTATTTTTAGCTTTTTATATGGATAGTTACAAAACTGGTTAACAAAATCTCAGATCTGTTGACATACTTTGAGCACTCCTAAAGGATATGCGATACACTGGAAGACTGGAAAAAGCAAACATGGTGCCTATCAAAAGAGAAAAAGATCATTATAGACCAGATGGCTTCTACTTACAGAAAAATACTGTAAAAGGTAGTCAAACTATTCCTAATTACCTACCAGATAGCATATAGGTGAGTAATAGCCTGCATAGACTTTCAAGAACAACTTACAAATCAATCTAAAGTTACTTCTGCAACATGGTAGCTAGTCTTGTGAGCATGGGGAAGAAAGAGTGTATATCATTTATCTTGACTGCTGTATGATTTCTTGGCAGTGTCTCAGATGTCCTTCTCATAAGCAAATTGACCAAATAAATACAGCTGACATGAAACGCTTATATATTTTTAAAGAAGGATGATTGAAAAACAATTCTTAGAGTATAATTATTAGTGACTGGCTATCAAAATGGAAAGACTTGCTGAATACAGTTCTCGAGTGATCTGTCCTAGGCCCTGGATATGGAACTATTCAATATTTTCATTAATAAAATGGATAATAAAATGGAGAAAATTAAATCCTCATGCCAAGTTTAGAGGTACGTTTGAAGACAAAACTAGGGTTCAAATTGATCTTGGCAAATTGAAGACATACTGAGACAGAAATAGGGTGCTATTCAGGTAGAAAAGTACAAGATACAGCTTATGGGCACAAACGCAGAACACAAAACTGGTGATTACAGAGCAGTGTTACAAGGTACGGTAGTCACTGGGGTCCTGAGGCGAGAATGAGTCAACAAGGTCATACAGTTGCAAGAAAGATAACCTACCTGCATGCATGAAGACTAAAGCCCAGAGAACACATGAAGGAATCCCTCTACTCTACTCAGCACTGGTTACACCTCGGTTGGAATACTTCATACGATTTTTGAGCATCAAATTTCAAGAAAGATATCATCTAATCAAAGAGAGTCTAGGGGA
Source organism: Fregata magnificens (assembly GCA_013389945.1). NCBI lineage: Eukaryota > Metazoa > Chordata > Aves > Suliformes > Fregatidae > Fregata > Fregata magnificens. The sequence continues at coordinate 56,704 of WAAD01022461.1, forward strand.
CAACTGAGAGACCATCATAACACAACAATCATTTTATCAACATGTGAAATATTTAGCTGGAAATTTTCCATACTACTTTTGCCAAATGCTGACATTTTTACTAATTTCACCGATTTTTTTGTATGCACAATAATATTTTATATGAGTATGTAACAGCTCTTTCCACTATCGCACAAGAGCAGAACTAGACTGCAGATGAAGCAGAACTATGCAGAAAGGGAAACTTACTCATACAGTCCTCTGCCATTTACGACAGAAGTTGGAAATGTATAGCACTTGGGGAAAGGAAAGCAATGTTTTTATGAAAAAGGAAGATAACTGTTGCTTTGGGGAATTGAGTTTTGGCTATGTAATGGAAAAATCACTCTACTGAAATATTTCACAGGTGATCATAAATTGTACGTTCCTCATTTCCTGTGTTTTTAATTAAAGGCTGTGATTTTTGGTTTGAATGTTTTCATCTGCAATTGAAATTATAGGAGTTGTGCTATATTTAAATACAGAGTGCTATACGATGCAACATATGCTGACATAAATCAGATCTAGATATTCAAAATTGGCATCCAAAAACAATGGATGTTTCTGTCTGTCATGCCTCTGTGTCTAGATTCCCCATACGTCAAATAAGAATAACAATTCTTCATAGCATGAAGCTGCTGGGGAAAAAAAAAATCAGTGTTTGTGAAGCACTTGCATATTATAGTAAGGACTGCTATAGAAAATCCACAGGGAATATTATCAATTCTGTCTTCAGTGTAGCAAAGATAACATGGGACCACGTCAATATCTGTTCATTAGCTGTGCAATAAATGAGACTGAGCCCTGGAGGAAGGTTATGCTCTAATGTACACACAAAGGTCCAAAAGTGCAAGCAACCTTCACAATAATATTTCACAACATTATATTGCACAGTCAAACTCTCTAAAGCTTTTAACATGGCTTTTTACATTTAATAAATAGCTATATAAGTACAAACAGGATTATGGAAATTATAGTATAATCAAAATAATAATGATTCTGTAGTATATATGAGCCAAAAAGACCCTATATTGCATTCAAGTGTATTTTACCCTTTTTGGCATGACAGTGTTGTCTTCTCCCAAGCAATACTTTGGACATCTGTGAGGTTATTCCTGTTAGTGAGGTAAACACACCTGGGCTCCAGAGATTTAATTCAAAACCTGAAGAAAACTGAGATTGGGATAAACTGTAAGCAATTCTCAGCACTCTTCAATCTGAACCTGTTGCTCCCAATTTTGGAGAGAATGTCCTAAGGGGAAACAAAATACCCAAGGAAAGGAATCTCGGTTGTCATGCACTCAGGAATATAAGATTGAATAAGAGCAAATATTGAGGAATTAGATGCTGCAGCTTATTGTTTAAAGGTACCTGTAAAGGAGTCCTGCAAATCTAGTTTCTTTTTCATTTTTAACTGTTTAAAATGTTTACATTTGAAAGCTGTGATACAGGAATATTCATGGACTTAGTCAAATGAACGCTTGGATGCAGTAACCCAACAACTGAAAGAGATAGGTGTTTACAAGGTCAGTTTATCCAGTGCCATGCTAATTCTGGGCATGATCCAAATCATAATAGGTACTTAAACATGTTCAGCAGTGGAGGAGAGAGTTTTATATGTCATTCTCTTGGTCTTACTTATCTAAATCCTGCTTAAGCCTCATTTTAGGTGCATGATCATTTTGATTTTCCTCAAAGTACTGTCATAGGCATCAAGTCTCATTGCCATTATTTCCTCGGGTAAATTTATACAGAGCTGGATACAGACAAAGATCTGGATTCAACCAACCTCTGTTCGAATATGTCCAACATGATCTAGCACTTTCAATTCAACTAGAACACCACTATTTTAACCATAGAAATAAACCATAAAATATAGAAAAACAGGGGGGGTCATGTCATGGATTATATAAAGATCTCTTTTTGATGGCCTTTCTATCAGAGAATTTGTCAGTCTCCTCTTACTGCCTCCAAAAAAATTAAAATCCTGTTTGCCTAAAAGATACTATTTTTATGTTGAAGTTTTCTGTTGCAGCTGATTTACTTTTTTCTAGTTCTAGAAAGAAATAAAACAAACTATGTCTGGATGTGGAAGATAATAGCTTTCTGGTCAATCTTCAACTACTGAGAGATTATTTCCTAGACACTTTGAGGTATTTTTTATGACAATGTTTTATCTTGAACCTCTTTCATCAGTGATGCCCTTGATTTAAATTCGGTAGTCATACATACAGTTTACCCCAATAAATGTCTTGATACATGTCTATATGTTTTGAAAGTGTCAATGGGAAAAAAAAAAGGTGACATTAGGATTTCTTTTAATCACCTTCATCTTTGAAAATGACCTAAGAATGGTAGAGAGAGCGTATCTCAAAGAGCTAGATTGTGAATCAATGTGGCTGCATTTTAAGGTAGAGGCATATTCATTTTCACCATAACTTGAAACAGAAGAGGAACAAGTTAAACAATATTACTATGTACCTACACTGAGACACAGGGAGACAGAAGAAAGAAAGTCCATGGAGCGCTGATGCTCCTCCAAAGCCTCCCCCCGTCAAAACCTTTGCCAGCACAAATGGGTGCTGCCCTGGGTGTCATAGATACAAACCCATTCCTTCCATATTCATCCCCAAAGTGACACTGTGATGGTGTGCTCCCCTTGGCCCCACCCTGAACCTGACCCTTGTCTCCTGTCACCCTGCACCAGCGATAACCATCAGTGGCAGTGGTAATAGATGTGTCTGGTTGTGATGGCTGCATCATTTCAAAGTGGATTCAAGAGACACATACCAACACAATAGTCAATGGTTATTGTGCAGTGCACCCACCTAACCACAGTGAAGAGGCTGGGACCTGGGGTCGGTAGGCAAATATGACTATGAGTCAATCATCTTACCCACCCATAGTGAACAGCCCGAGAGCCCTTGGAGCTCTCCTGCATGGCAGCGGGCTTGACGCCAGGATCCCCCCTTGAGTAGGGACGCCTCTCGATGTTACTCCTTGAGGCTGGGAGATTACTTGACGTAACAGATCCTCGGTAAGTGACTGATAGCATGTTAAACTTTGAAATCTTAGCTAAGTGATATAAAGGATTGATTGTGCGTGTATATAAATCCTGTAGACATAAACCATTGACCAAGGCTGGGACTAGGACTGGATCTAGCTGCCCCTAGACTCCTCTCTGAGAAGGAGTTTAGAAAGCAAGGGGATCCTTTCTGAACCTCATGACTCAGCAGGAGGGTCTCCCTGACAGTTTTGTCTGACCCTCTCCTCTGTGCAGTAAATAACCAAGTGTACCTTGCCATCGAATCTTGTTAAATCACTGTTGCATTTACATTTGCTATAGAACCTTGTTAACTCACTACTTTATATCAATAAAGTATATTTTGCTTCTCTCTTATGAGTGAAATGCACTCTCACTCCTTCTGTGACAGACACAAAGACAGAGAATTAGAAATACAGCATAAGCCCCCATCACCACAATACTTTAACTTGCAATATAATCCTTAGTGAGTATGTGAGAGCTACTGTCAAGAGAAAGCCTGGTATGCATTTCATTCATAGAACTTTATTAGACTAGTGGAAGTCCATTGGCAGTTCCACCTGGTTTATAGTAATTAATTTATAGTACTTGGATCATCAAGCATTTTTTGTGCTTAAAAATTACCAAAACTGTGCATTAGATAGATCATAAATGTGACATATATATGATCTAAAGATACATATATATGTATATATACTTGAGCATTTTTAAGCAAGAAAATTAGTATATTGTTTCAAATATTTCTTGGTATGTCATTAAAAATATTCAGTCAAATTTAGAAAATAGTGCTAGCAAAATGAAAAATCTCTTCTAATGTCTTATTTTTAACTGATGTGGAAATTAAGTTGCTTTTTGGTGTGCTGTTATAAACTGTTGGATAACATTGGTTGTCAATGAGATATATATCTCTTATTCAAGAAAGCATCTATAAAATAGCCTTCTGGCCCTTTAATTCTTTTAAATTTCTAGAAAAATCCAGCCTGATGCAGACTTGAAGACCACATAATTAAATTACAAAATAATTGTAGACACCTTTAAGTAAAAATATCTTTCCTATAAGTCTCACAATAGTATCACTTTGCATTGAAAGAGCTGAAAGAACAAAATGACATCATTAATATATAGACAACATTCTCTTTCTAAAATGCCCTGTTTTCCAAGATAGTTTTCTGTTATCCTTATGCTGTATATAGTGAGATCCACAACTGATTTCACAGGTGTTACATTAAAGAGTCATTATTGGGGTTTGGAACTGACAGGATGCCCAAAATACTTTTCATGCACTTCAGTGATCTATTATTAATAATTACTTAATAGAATAACTGTAGCTACTATTTGTAGGTTTGTTCAGTTTCTGGTTTTCCTCATATACAACAAAGCTTACTCTGCCAACAATATACAATTGCAGCTCAGAAGAAGAAAGTCGTATCTCCTGGTCTTTCAACCCTAGCCCTTTGCCTGTCATAGTTCAAACATACAGATTTCATCCCTGCTCTAAATCAAATACAGTGTGTTGGCCACCACCATGCCAAGGCATGATCTCAGAGAGAGAGCTAATTGGCTAAAACCACTCCAACTTGTGAATGTACTTGGCTAAAAATGCAGGAACTTAAAATTTCTTATTCAAAAGAAAATTATCTTAGTGTAGTTTTTCTGCATTCACACTATTCTTAACATGTCCACCAATTTGTCTTTTTCTGTATGAAAACATTTAAGGTATCCCAGTTATGTCATCCTCATTAAATTCCAGTGGTGGCCATCTTCATAAATCTTTGAGAATACTCATGTATGAGTAAAGATGGCAAAATCTGGTTCATTATCATTAGCAGAGTGTCAGATGGAAGATTGTAGACTTCTGAATTACCTTTCTCATATAATGAGGAAAATGAAGCAGACTATGCATTTTAAATTGAACTGCATTAGTTTAGAATCCATTTTTTCCTTTTTGTATTTTTAATTTTAAAGAAATTACCTCATTTCAAATTCTGAGTTGACCTGTATGGTACATAATGTTCTAAGTCTAAGTTATTGGAAACCAGAGTCAGTAATGAAATAAATTATGTGAAGTTAATATCTAATTAGTTTAAGTTAAACAGAAGTTGGAGACCAGAAAATACTTTATTAAGAATGGTGAGGAATTATGAAAATGGCTTAGAAAGCACAGAGTTAAACTACTACTTTGGAGAACTTAGAGAATATATTCCTACATGTTATACTGCAATAATGTGTTCTGAATAAAATGGGATTTCAAACTTGGGAACACACACATGTAAGGCTGAGGGTTGAAGGTGTGAAAAATGTAGCAGGTCTACAATAGCAGAAAAGAGACTGATTTAGGAAATAGGGGAATTGAATCTGATCCTCATCTCTCAGTTGAAATTGGACTGTATTTATGCAGTAGAGTTGGGATTCAATTTAGGAATAAAATATTGAAATTTAGGGGCTTTTTCAGTTGCCAGCAAATAAACATCTATTGTCATTTAAGTCACAGAGACATGTTGCCCTTGGGTGTACAAAAGGTTTGCACAGACCTAGTACATATGATATAACTATCATAGGAGACATGAATCCTTGTGGATCTGCAGCTAAAAGCTGTACAAAAGATTTTCTCTTAAATGGTGCTAGATGTCTATGTAGGGACAATTAACTGTATATTAGGTGTCAACTTTAAGCTGAGTTCAAGCTTCTAGATCTCTGTTGTTCACCATGGACCCTTAGTCATCCAACATTTCTGTAAACACTTGCATGTAACCACCTATTGCTCAGTTCAGTGGGTCATTTAGAATGTCATAAGATCCCAAAAAAATGCATATGGGGCTGGCAGGTATGACACAAAAGCAGGGGAGGCACCTGACCTTTTCAACAACAGCAGGATGCCAGGAAGCACATCCTACAATATGTCAAATGGCACTCAATGCTTGAATTAAAAACTGAGTCAAGCCGCTGCTGTTTAGCAGGTTTTCATTCAGTTTCAGTAGGATTAACTGTATGAGCTTGCCATCCAACACTAAGGAATTTTCTACAATCCTTTTTCCTGCAAATGCGCTTAGTTTGGAGAATTTATAAAATATGTTCCATAATAATTTCTATTGCATATATTGCTTTCCCATTCTTTTATATACTCTAAGTGTGTTACTTCTTCTGTGAGTTTTCATCATTCAGTTTTCCTAGAGAAAAGAGTATCAACGATCAAATTGTTTTGGACAAATAACCATTAATCTTAAATTCCTCAATCTTACAGCATTTCTGAAAATTTAATAAATACCTGATAATTATCCAAAAACTGTTTAAAATAAGTACCAGCACATAGCTCAGAATGAATTATTTGGAAAAAAAAAAAAAAAAAATAATGTGGGGGTTTTTTTCTTCTCTTTGATCAGCTTTCCCTTTACAATTAAATGCAAACTTAAAACCCTGGAGAAGAGAAAAATCTGCATTTTTAGCATTTGTAGGAAATAGGAAAGAGGTGAATCATTGATTAATGTTAAAAAGGACTAGCTAGATGTATTATTATAATCAGAAAACAGAACTGATTTGCCTACTTCATTTGAACTTCTTGGGTTCAGATAAATGCTAAGTCTTTGTCTTTTGATATTACATTAACAGCAGGGAAAATATCAAAACTGATGTACCTCTGATTTCTAATGGCAATTACTGTTGTTACAAAAATAATATTTACAGTACAGAAAATATTGCACCCTATTCAAGTTGCATGGCTGAAAATTACTCATATTAACATATTTTAAGAAACTATCATTAATTACAGCATTTCAGTTGAAATGATAATCATATGCATTTGAGAGGGAGTATCATCGAGGCAAAGGGCAGCAAGTTCTTAAAAGTCACTTTCAGTTGTGAGGAAGTGCCTTAGTATTTGAAATATGGACAAATAAGGTCACTGAATGCCTTGTTGGATAAATGTACATAAATTAAGTCCTTTTTCTCATACTGTATACTTGGACTGAACTACATCAGATTCACAATGTACAGTCATTCTGACTTCTAAGCAACAAGTAGTCATTTTAAATAAAAAATGAAGCAATTATTTACCCCCAATCAGAATTGCAATAAAAGTTCCCACTAAGCAGCTGTTTTCTNGCCTTTTTTTTTTTTTTTTTTTTTTTTTTTTTCCTCCCCCCCCCCCCTCTTTTTTTTTCCTTTATAAGATATTTAGGCGAAAGATTGAAATTCATCATCATGACATGAATAGCGGGGAAAACTTTTCAACTTTTTTTATGTGATTCATTTCTTTTTACAGCAAGTTTGGAACCACTGCAGATTTATCCTACAGTATTCCCTAGATGCAGGGAAGTCAAAGACGATTTGTTAAAAATTTAGAGGTAGCGTAACTTTAGAAAAGATGTTCACAGAGGGTGGCTCTGGAAGGAATTTCAAGAGATTATCTAGTTCATCCTCTTCAAGGTCAGACCACCTATACCTATATTGTTCTTCATAGATATTTAACTAACCTGTTCTCTAAGACCTCTGATATATGAGACTAGTTTAGGACTGTTATTTCATTCCTTCAAAGGCAATCCCCAGTCATAAACTGTTTACTCCTGTGAATGAAGTTATAACTATTTCTTGTATTTGGTTTGATACTTTGAAATCTGGACTTACAAGTGAATCATTAAAAGAAACACATGAAGATTAAGGAAATTCAGGAGTTAAATTCTGGAAAATGATATGTGTTATGTCAGAAATTCTTCTGGCAGCAGAAGAAACTTGTGATAAAAGTTGGATTCCTCTATTCTGTCTTCTCAAGAGAATGAGATGGAGAATTTTCTATGCTGGTGTTGAAAAATGGCATAAGTAGAATGAAATAGTTGGCAAGGAAAAACAAGCTATAGGCCCCTCCCATTAATCACTACACTGGGCAGCTTTTAGAGCTTTCTTACTTAAATTTACACAGGACAGTTCAAGACCCATTATTTGAAACCTATTGGTACCAAATATTTGGAACCTCAGTGAGACCTATTATTGAGTCCTGCTTACTCACCTCTGCATTCAACCCCTTCATCTGTAATGGAGTTTATGCATATGTAACCTTCTCAACAGAGAAATGTTCTCAAAATGTAATTTCTCCTTTTGAAATTACCCATTCATAAAACAGAGGGAGGCAAAGTTCTCAGTGAGCTACAGAACTGAGTGCACATTGCTTATGTAACTTACATTTGTACCTCTTTTGCAGGAAGCAAACATTCTATGTAATTTTCCTTGTACTGGACAAGTTTTCTGTATGCTTCATAATTTATTAGGAGTGAAACAAATTAGATCTATAGAAATATTTTTAAATTCTATAGCAATTACTTTTGAAAACTAGATAGTCATCCTGAGAATCAGATTCTTTCTAAACACATTTTAAACCACAATAAGAAACCTGTAACAGGAATTTCTCATATGTATCCTACTTTATAGATATGCTATCAGCATAAGTTGAGTTAGAGGCATTTGAAAGAAAAGCCAAATTTCCAAACAGAGATTGCTTAGACTCTTAATGCTCCCTAACTCCTTCTGTTTATGTCTGCCAATATTTAGTTTGATTTCAATCCATAGAGCTAATTCTGTATCAATGGATAAATATTGGTCTAAATATTTACAATAACAATACCTGTAATTTTTTTCCCAATGTTGAAATTTTACCGATGTAGTTTAGTTTTATTACTAAAACAGATATAAAAGTTAACATTGTTTCTCACAAAACAATAAAAAATATGTAACACCACTTTTTTTGCATAGTAACAGTTTTAGACAACCTCTCTTTTGTTTCATCTTATATATTTGGAGTTTATCTATTTATAGTACACTTATTTGCATGGACTCTCAGTATCTAAAACATATCTTTAAATGATTAAAAAAGTAGATACAAATCACTTATATACTAGTGATAATATTTTTATACACTAAAATTATAATTATAAAATTACCTAAATTAGACTGAAGTACAATGAATGTTATGGCCAAAAGTGAAAATTGATAACTGGGTTAAAAATATTTGCAGGGTGGGAAATGCAGTGGCTCTGAAAAATGATGCAGAAAAAAATTAAGAATGATGGTTAATAGTCAGCCGAACACTATCTCTTTATACGGCAGTGTGGCCAAGTATGTAGGCCAATGCACAAAAGAAGTTGCAGCTAGGGTATCAAAAGTAAAAATCATTCTCAAAGTACATGACTCATAAGGAAGACCAGGAAGAAGTTGTTTAGCACCTGGAAAAAAATCCCAAGATTGCTTAATTTTCATTTAATATTGTAAATTACCACTGTGCCAGCGTGTAACTCCTGTCTAAAAAAGAGATCTCAAGGGGATCCTCACAGGGGTCACAGACCAGTGAATCTGACTTCCATCCCTGGTGAGATAATGGACTCGGTATTAAAGAATAAAACCACTGAGCAAATGCATAAACACATTTTGGTGGGAAAGACTCATCATGGCCTCTGTAAAGGGCTTCATTAGCACGCTGGAGTGTTATGAGGATGTCAGTGAACACACCGACAAAGGGACAAGGATAAAAAAGAAAAAAGAAAAGTCCAGTCAAGAAATATAAATTGTCATGGAGTTGGAAGAAAGGCCCTTTTATAGACTGAGATCTGGTGAAAGGGCAGAAAGTATAGGATAGATTTCCATGGACACTTTTCAGGATGGGGAAGAGTCATCAGTGAGTCCTACAAGGACAGCTTTTGAGGCCAGTTCTATATACCTTTTCTATCAATGAACTGAAAAAGGGACCAATCAATAAATATCCAAGTTTTAGGATGATACTAAGGTCTTTAAGTATTCAGATGTCATGCCTAGGCTTAGAAACTCCAGAAGGACTTCATGAAAAGAACTGAATGGTCAAAAAGGTGGCAGAGGAGGTTCAGTGTGAATAAAGGCAAAGTAATGGATGGCAAAATTATACATGTCATGCATATGTAAAACTGCACTTGGAACTGACAGTTACAATGCAAGAAAGAGATCTTGAGGTCATCATTGATTTCAAAGATTTATCATCATCATCTTAATGTGCTGCAGCAGCTAAAAAACGCCAATAAAAAACATTCAGCAGGAAGAACAGTAAGAGCAAGGCAGAAGTCATCATTTTGCTGCTACCTGAAAACTTGGTGATCCCACATCGTGACTAGGGAGGTGATTCTGTCCCTTTACTTCGCACTGGTGAGACCCCCACCCGGAGTCCTGCATCCAGCTCTGCAGTCCTCAGCACAGAAAAGACATGGAACTGTTGGAGCGGGTCCAGAGGAGCGCCACAAAAATTATCAGAGGGCTGGAAGACCTCTCCTGTGAGGAAAGGCTGAGAGAGTTGGGGTTGTTCAGCCCAGAGAAGAGAAAGCTCCAGGGAGACCTTGTTATGGCCTTTCAGTACTTAAAGGGGGCTTGTAAGAAAGATGGGGACAGCCTTTTTGGTAGGGCCTGTAGCAATAGGACAAGGGCTAATGGTTTTAAACTGAAGGAGGGTAGATTCAGACTAGATATAAGGAAGAGATTTTTTACAGTGAAGGTGGTGAAACACTGGCACAGGTTGCCCAGAGAGGTGGTAGATGCCCCATGCCTGGAAACATTCAAGGTCAGGTTGGCCGGGGCTCTGAGCAACCTGATCTAGTTGAAGATGTCCTGCTCATTGCAGGTGAGTTGGACTAGATGACCTTTAAAGGTCCCTTCCAACCCAAACTATTCTATGATTCTATGATTATGTAGTTCTGGTGCCCAGATCTCAAGATGTGACAGCTTTACAGCAAATGCAGAGAAGGGAAACTGAGGGGAGGGGAGGGGAAGGGAGGGGAGGAGAGGAGAGGAGAGGAGAGGAGAGGATTCAATTCTTAGGTCTAAAAGTGGATACATAGTATCTACTTATATCCCATAAAAAGTATGAATTTATACAGCTTCATAGACAAATTCATAGGCCTAAAAGTTGATGTTAAGAGGAAAAGGTAAGAAGGTGTCTTCTCATATCCTAATACAGCAGTTCTTAGATGCTGGCTCAGTTTGAGCAAAGAGACCACAAAAAGTAGGTAGATTTTGCAGTATGCCTGAATTAAATCTTGTATTGACACTTTTGGAGGTGCAATGCTGAGCTAGATAGACCACTAGCTTGATCTATGAGAAAATTCTTTATGTTCTTTTTTAAATGCAACTGCCTTAGTCATTTTCGCTTCATGTTTCAGATAATGTGTGCAGCATGGATCTGTTCATCAGTTATACCACTGTGGATGAGAGCTAAGACAGAACTCCTGCTTTTCAAGCCTGAACTGCAAATACATCACTATCAATATCAACCTTGACCTTTATAATAGTGTTTAACCTTTGCATTCTAACCTGCAAAACATGAGTTGGTCAGTCAGTATAAATGCTTACAGAAGAAAGAAAACCTTGGTAATGGACTCATCAAATTGGCAGACAAAGATATAGTAGCTGAAACTAGGTGATGTCTATCTAGGAAAAAAGAAGATTTAACACCTGTTGTCATTCGTCATTGGAAAAAGATCTGTGGAGAATTCACCAGCTCTTATTGTTGGATATCTGTTCCGCTGCAGAACAATGATTTACAAGGATATTCCAATAGACTGTGTTGTACAGCAGACCAGATTAAAGGATCTAGTCTTCTCCAGGATCTATGACCTCTAAATGCGTAAAACAGCCAAAGTTCATCACATTCTTTGAAATGTGTTAATAAATACAGGTACCTACCAGAAAATAGTGTACATACACATACAGTGAGTATCAGATTTCCCCTTGGAGATATTAGTAATTATTTAAATTTTGTTGACAAACCAAACTGTATTCAAATTTCAGCTACCTGATAAGACCATTAAAACACACAAGTGTTATCGGTTAAACCTGGTAGGCAACTCAGCCCCACACAGCCACTTGCTACCTTCCCCACAGTGGGATGGGGGAGAGAATTGAAAGGGTAAAAGGGAGAAAACTCCTGGGTTGAGATAAAGACAGTTTAGCAGGTAAAGCAAAACGCTGCCTGCACAAGCAAAGCAAAACAAGGAATTCGTTCACTCCTTCCCATCGGCAGGCAGGTGTTCAGTCATCTCCAGGAAAGCAGGGCTCCATCATGCGTAACCGTTACTTGGGAAGACAAACGCCATCACTCCGAACGTCCCCCCCTTCCTTCTTCTTCCCCCAGCTTTATACACTGAGCATGATGTCATATGGTGTGGGATATCCCTTTGGTCAGTTGGGGTCAGCTGTCCCGGCTGTGTCCCCCCCCAGCTTCTTGCGCACCCCCAGCCTGCTCACTGGTGGGGTGGTGTGAGAAACAGAGAACACCCTGAAGTTGTGTAAACACTGTTCAACAATAGTTAAAACTTGGGTGTGTTATCCATACTGTTTTGGTCACAAATCCGAAACATAGCACCATAGGAGTTACTATGAATAAAATTAACTCTATACCAGCCAAAACCAGTACCCCAAGGCAGTTTCTATCCTGAATAATGTATAATCTAGGCAGAAACTAATGCAAGTGAGCTTTGTGTAAGAAAACAGAAAGATAGTTGGAACAAACAAAAAAGGACAAGTAAGAGTGTGCAAATAGGACAGAAAACATAAATGTCAGTGTTTTTCTTTTTAATAACCAGTAATGAAGCAAAATAATAGCTAAACATAGTTCAGTAAGAGTAAAACCAGAAAAAGTTATTAAAAAAATAGTACTTTGCTTTCCAAAACTGACCTTTCACCAAAGACAATATTGACATGAATGATCAGCACTGTGGAAAACTAGGGTTTTTTCTATTTTTCATTTTCTTCTAAATGCTTTTTTCCTCATAACATCTTCTCTTTTATCTTTCCTTTTTTTTTTTTTTTTTTTTTTTTTTTTTGTGGGGTGTGTGTGTTTGTTTTCCTCAGGATAGAAATATCAGGAAAAAGTGATTTCATGTCAAGCGCATAGAAAAAATCTTAAACCAAGTGCTATGTGCCAACATTTTCTGCTGCTTCTTTTATTGCCTTCATGCAAAATCTCTTTCGTTGCCAATTTTGCACAAAAAAAAAGGACATTTGCACATGCACCCTTCTTGCTTGATTTTGCAGTTATTTTTTTGAAATACATTAGGGTCTGATTTAAAATTCAGTGAAGTTGATGGAAGACTTTCTATTTGATTTCCATAAGATGATCAGACACAAAAAAGGAGGCCAGATGAAATTTTGTCCTGTATAATTTAGATGAACATTTGTGTTGTCTTTCCAGTATTTCATGTGTATTTTGTAACAGTGTTAAAGGCCCAAAGTGCTCTCTATATTTTGAATGCTTTATGAGACATACTCAACCTGGAATTGCCCAAAATGAAGTGTCCTTCAGCAAAGGCAGTTTAGGAAATTACTTATCTGATGCTCCTCTGTGCTTGTCCACAGTATTTAAAGCAGGCCAGATGGATCATACAATAGAAATACCTTATTCTTTTCACCAAATTGAAAAATAATTTAAAGAGACTACCATAAAGACAGATATTTACACTGTAGACACCTATAGTCTGGTAAAAAATTCCTATCCTGTAAATATAATCAACAACCACAAAATTGAGGTAAAAGTATCTTTTGCAGATATTTCCTAAAATTTTTATAGGATACTGTTTACTCTTTCCTCTGAAAAATGGAGGTTTATTAGATTTTAATGTAATTCTGTTGATTAGATGGATGACAGCTTTTCTTATCAGAAATTTCAAGACAGAATTTTTTTAATGTGAAGTATATTTTAGTTAATTGTTTTGTAAGGAATATATGAGTTATTTAAATTCTGAGAGTTCTCTTTCACATTTTCTATTCTTTATTTGGGGGGTGTTATTAATTGGAAGATGTTCAAGCTTTCTACCACTTTAATTTGTACTATATGTTTTATGCTTGTGCCTCCCCATTCAGCCACAGATTTAAGAAGCTGAGCTAAAGAGGATCCATTCTTTCCCTTTCTTCTATATAAAGCAATGAATTCCTGACTTCTCAGCTCTCAAATTCAGATTGGGCTGCCCCCAATGTGATACACAAGCACACATTCCTCTCTTTTTCACACCTAAAAAACTAAGGCAATAAAAGTCTTGGGCATCCTCAGTAGTAAACGTAAAATTAACAGAGTTTCAGGCCTTCAGTTCTGATGCTTTCTGGATTTTCATGGCATAGTTGCTGGAAACACTACCAAGAAGGTAAACAGTGAACTTCTTATTTAACAGCTGTATTTAAGTACTGGAGAGGAAAGCAGAAGACACTGCTTTTTCCCCGCAGTGTTGGTATCACATCAGTTGAAGTAGATGATGTTCCCTAAATTGCAGGAGCTCAGCTCTGGCCCAGCAACACTATACCGCCTGAGCTTCCCCCTCCCTCCCCAGATCTTCATATCGCCTGTCCCTGGCTCTGAGTTAATCATGAATTTCATTTCTTTTGGTTTGTTGATCTGAGGGTCAGTTTTGATCTCAATGGGTCTGTGACCATGTAAATCCGGCTTTTACCCTCTTGTGTTATAGTCTGTGGATTTTAACTACTCTCACTGCTTTATGAGGTTGCACTTTAACTTCTGCAGGCAAACCAACATCAGACTGACTTTGGTGATATACTATTTGGTTCCCACTGGATAGCATGAACATGTCATTTACAGACTAGATTTTAAAAGTTCTATTGAAGTCAGCAGTGCATAAAATACTTGAAGATTTGTATGAAGAAACTAAGTTTGTGAATCTGCTCACCATCAAATTTCAACAAATGCTTTGAAGATGTTACTACTTCAGCAGGAAACCAATACTAAAATACTGTAAATTTGCTGCTTGGAAAAAAATTTCTAGTAATAAAAACAGTCAGTCAATATTCACCCATCAGAAAAATAAAAATTAAGTTCAAACTTTTGATAAGGTTTGATCTCTCTGTTTCTTATTCTTCTCTAACCACGGCAATCAAAATAGCAGTTGGGTTGTGCGTTTCCATCTCCAGATAAAAGTTACTTTCAAGGATATAAAGAAAAAATCCAATACGCTTCTATGAAAACTATGTAATAATACAGAAGAGCAGCAAATATCAGGCACAAAGTGACTTAAGGGTATATTTACATGACAGATTGCTGCACCATGCAGAAATACCCAAGATAGAATAGAAGCAGCCAGCTCAAGTGACAAAGGAAAGGGAGAAACTTTGAATTCCCATCCACTCTCTCTGTGTTTTATTACTACCTCCTTGAGTTTCCTATTCTCACATGCACGTGGGGAGACAGACTAGTTTCAAGGGTCTGGAATGACTTTATCAGTGGTTTCATTAACTCAAGATCTATTCAAGTTGTTTGTTTACGTTCATACCATCATTTTGAAAGAAGTAATTTTCCTGTTCAAGTTTTCATTAAGTGTATTCCCTGTCTGCACATAGCATCTGTGGGTTAACATCCTCAATACTGGATCTTCAACTTGTGCAAATCTGTGTAGTTTAACTGCTGAATGTCCCAGAAGTATGACAAAACAGTAGAGCAAGATTCAGGAACAACTTCACCTGAAATTATAATTGTGAGCCAAATACTAATCTAAAATGGACATACATTATGCTCTGATTTTGTTTGACTTGAAATCTTGTATAAACAGCTTTGATTTGATCAATCATTTTATTGATCCTTTGATTTCGGCCTAAAATGGTGGAAATGTGGTAGGAACAGCACGTATTTCCAACCCCAGAAAGAAAAAAACAAAAAAAAAAGAAAAAAAAAAAGATTAATCAATCTACTGAGATTTCTGTCCTTTCATATGTTTTAAATTAAATCAACCTGTCTGCAATGATTCAGACTGGGGAATTAAAAAAGAAAAAAAAAAGTAAAGTAAGAGAACATCTTGAAGAAAATGTTCTTAAAACTCTTTTTAACTTTTCCAGCAGTGCATTAAGTGAGAATGTACTCAGGAAACAAACTTAGAAATATTGTTTCATCAAAACAAATCATCAGTAGATGATCTTCTGAGCTTACCTGAGGGAGCAAAAACGTTTCAAATTAATCCTCTAATATATGGCACAAATTCCATAACACCACCTACAGAAAAGACTGGTTTCAGAGAGACATTGTTCTTGGTAGATACAATTTTAAACTAATCAGCTTGTATTTTGAACTACAGAAATCTGTAATTCCTTCTTGCATTCTAAAAATAAGTAAGTTTAAGTAATACAGTGTCAAAGCTTGTAATGCACTGCTAATTACTTTAAGAGACAGAGATCTTGCTACCAAAAAAAAAAAAAACCCAAAAGCAAGCTACACATAACCTGAAGATAAAAATATTGAAATAAATCAATGATTATATTCTCCATTTCTGCTATTAGAGGTTTTGGCTAAACATCATTCCATATTATTGCTAAGATCACATAGGAGAATAATTAAGCCATTAATAACAACCCAAAAAAAGAATGTCACTGTATTATTTCATATATGCTAAAAAACTTATTGCATGTTATTTCAATGCTAATTGTATCTATTTGAGTTATATCTACAGTTAATAATTTCTTAGCCAAACTCCTTTGCCTCCACCTACCTTGATCACCCCACAAGCACAAGATCCATTGCAATTCTAAATCGTTTGTCTTCCACCCAGCTGTGATTACACTCCCAGGATGACACATCCTAGGATGACCTAGAACATAGTACTGTTGGGGACAAAGGAAGAACCCTGCAACCCTTCCCTAGTTTAAAGCCAAACTGATTTAAATGTGTCTCAGCACTGAAACAGTGCATTAAATTGTCCAGGTGGCTTTAAAGATATAGGACAGCTTATTTCCCTTCTGAAATTCAGTTCAAAGAGCGTGAAAGGATGTGTGCATAAATGATGAAATGTTTTCTCACTGGGCATGTTTTTTGCTTGTTAAACTTCCATTTTCTTCACTTCAGGTTACATGGAATCAACATCTAAAATACTTCAGTCTCTTCAGTAGCAGCTCTTTTCGACATAAAGTATTTTTTAATTTCAGTCATAATAGAGCAACAGTACAGATGCAATCTGTGTGTTTTCAACCTCTTTTGTGTTTTGGATCCATCTTTATTCAAGTTTGTTGCATTATGTGTTAAATGATTAATTTAATTTGTTTCATGGGAGTCCTCAGCTTTCAGTTCAGCTTAGGGTAGTTGCTTTGCCTATTGACTATGTTGTTCTGCTACACTGAATTAAAGACATCTTGAAAGAGTGTTCCTCTACTAATGTTTCCAACTTCTCCTTTAGGGTCTCAGTAATTATTGTTTAGTAATTTAACAGAATGGAGTTGTGCACAACAGATAGATAAAACCTAAACAAATAAAATCCACTTTAAAATATATTTCAATCAACCATAGACAGCTTAGTATTCAGTACTCATATTGTTTCAGGTCACAAAATCTAAAATTCTGTCCTTTTCCAACTCATTTGCTAAAAAAATGAATCAATTGAAGTAAGCTTCACAATAACCTCTATAATAAGTGCGGATCAATCTGACTTGTTGATAACTTAGGATCTGAATAGTGCAGATGCTGCAATTTACATTTAAGATCAATATCCTCAAGGCAAGGATAAAATATTAATATATAGCTTGCCAGTGAATCCTAAAATCTTTGTACTTCAAAAATAGGAGGGAACTTAATCTTAACAAAGGGTACAAATATCCCTTTTTATACAATTGTACTGTTAAATTGGTTGTAGCATTCCTGGGTTTGTAGTAAATTCTCCAAGGACATGATCTTTCTGTAGCTGTGAAAGAATAGGTAGACAAGTCTTTAAATCTCATTACAGTTTGTTGTAGCCCTCAATAGCTAATATGGCTTTTCATGAAGTGCTCCTCTGAGAAATCTCATTATAAAGTTCTCCCTTTAACAATCCAGCTACCCTACTGTTTGGATTCCTGTGCTTTACCACAAAGTTAAGAAATAATGCTGAATTCTTTTGGGCTCTGTCAAGCTATATTAAAATAGCAATAATAGATAGATATATATATACATTTAAACTAAGAATAAACAAGGTCTGAAATATTTATTTTACTTTTTTAAATACCCTTTGAAAATAGTCAGTTAACTATTAATTTATCCAAATGAGGTAATGTTGTGCCATTCTACTTTGTCCTTCTGCAGCCTCTCAGGTTTGTCAGAACGGTACAATCAATATATGTTACATCCATATAGTCACTGCTTGATTAAGAGATGGAACCAAAACCTACTGCAGGTGGATTTGTCAGAGGAGGTAGGTAATATTGGCCGTAGCCTTCCTCACTAGCTGTGAGCTGAGCAAAAGAGTGCTTTGTGAAGGAGAAAGAGAGGACATGCTCATGTCATAAGCTACAACAAGAGGTTGCAACACCTCATCAACAGAGGAGCCAGACCAGTCCTATGCCGAAGCTGGGGCCCCAGCTGCCATCATTCCCTCTGCTCCACATTTCAAAAGGTAGGAATACAGAGAGTTTATGGTTGCATGAGAAGTATTGACACATAAGTCCACAGTGACTTCGCCCCAACTAAACACAGAATCCAAAGTACTTGAAAGCCATGGCCTGTACTCAGGTTGAATCTAGAAGAGGCAACGTGAATCCAGAAGTCAAATTCACTGCTGGCCTTAACAGTTCAGGTGCAACGCAGAGAGCTGAACATGGACAGACTGCTTCAATATCAGAAGCTATATTTGCATTGTTCTCTGTGTAAGTATATGTGCCTAGAGAGAGATGGAAGAGAGGTCAGAAAATAGCCCACTTGTTTTGAATTCCTATCCTTCATTTTGCTAAAATATTTTTTGATTTAAAATGGCTTCACAAAATTTAATGGAAGTAAGCCAAAAAATGCACTAAAAATCATTAAAGTCACACCTTGCAAGTTGCAATGAAAGTATATAGGTGAAACTCATTAAAAATATTTGTTTTCCTAAAGCTGATTACTTCAGATGCATCATTGATTAACTACTTCAACAAAATAAATGGAATGTTTAGAGAATACTATTTCTGGACATTGATAAAAAGAGAAGCTGAACAAACAACAAATCAAAATGATCCCATAAAGTGCAATATCCTCATACATTTGCTGGTCTAGTAATGTAAACATCATTGAAATTCATGCCAAAAAATTTTGGATGGTTTATGCACTACAAAGAAAAATGAAAAGCAAACAGAATAAATTGCAAACTCTTAAGAATGATAAAAAGCTGCTATCAGGTAAATGAAACAAGTTGATACACCATTAAATGTACTTTACAAACTCATTTGTGTCATAATACCAATGTAGCTGGCTGTGCTCCAGGACCTGGGGAAGCAGGCATGTTGCCACAAGTTTTTTTTCCCACAAACAATAAGTCCTGTCACCTCTCTGAATCATAATCTATCAGAGTCTTTTTTCAGAGCTTTGACTGTGATCTTTAAGTATTCACTTGGTATGGTCACAGCCTACTATAAAGATGAACGTCACCTCTTTGGCAGGATTTCAGTGAAGGGTGTACATACATTTCTATGGGGAAATCAGTTAACTGCATTCCGCTAGGTCAAACAGCAGCAGATCCTTTGGTCATTGAACCCACTTGAACGAATCTGTGCACAATCTCCATCTATAATCACCTCAGAATATAAAAGTTAAGACTGGCAACTTACTCAAATTCAAAGACACACTCTGAGGACTAATTTTTAATGCCAAATGTATTAGAATTTTTAAAGCTCTGATCTTCTGAATCTTTCAGCATGATGGGTGTTCAGGAGTATTGTGAATAAGATAAGAGGTGAAGACCCTATCACAGTTCAAAGAGGCCAATATAAACCAATTATTTCTCTAGCTGCAACTAAGGGACCAATTACCAGTAGCTGACATAGAAGACTGCAGCCCAGCTGAAAAAGGAATAGCAGCCAGAGGGGTCAGGGTCTGTTTCGGAAAAGGGCCTCAGATAATATATGTAGGGTTTTTTTTTAAAAAAGTACGATAGAGGACACAAAAGTAAGTGATACCTATTAGAAGACAAAGGTAGGAGCAAGCCAGGGAAGAAGAAAGAGCAGACCCTTGTATGCTACTGACTCCTTTGTCTCTTATCTACAGGGGAGGAAAGACTGGCCTTTAAATGTAAAGGACAAGAAGTGTCAACCTTCTGTGCTTGGAAGGGCTGAAGTATGGGAATCAGGGCCAGCAGACATTGGGCTTTGTTTGTACTTTCTATTACCGCTTTGATTTCCCTGTTTCTCTGCCGTTTGAACTGGCTGGAATAACTCTAGTGTGTCTCTTCAAAAGAAAGTGAAAATGGATCATGCTCCTGCAGCTTTGAAGTACTGCCTCTGTAATCTACTATCACACGGACCAGCTGAGCTAAATCATTTAAAACTTTCATAAGGTTAAGACTGCACAAAGAAATGATGAACAGAGCAAGGTCCTCTCCCCAAATGGTGAAGTTGGTAAATTTTCTATATTGAGTTCCGTTTTGTTGTTTGTCTTCAGTGCAGATATGTTGGTACAGTATTTCAATCACATTTCAAAACGGGTAATGGAAGGCTTTTTTTCAGACACATCTTTAGAGTTAGGAGCATTCCTTCTCCAATTTTCTATAAGGGAACTGTTAAGAGACTATTTTTCTACTTTTTTATGTGGGGGAAAAAAAAATCCAGCCTTGAATTCCTGAATTGGTCTATTCATATAATCTTTTCATCTGTTTATTCCTTGGGATCCCTTTGAAATCAGGACAGCAAACCAGAAGTGAAGAAACCCACAACGATCCCTTTCCCTGTTGTTAAGTTATTTCAAGAACTGAAGTTATCTTATTTAAAGGCAATTAAAAGTCTACGTAAACACTGTATACGTCTTTACAGGGCAGACACATCCCTTAAATTTTCTTCCTTGTTTTGGCATTTCTGTCAGGATAGGCCAAAAAGTGCTAACTGTCATAAGAACAGCTGTGTTTTTAATTCTAGATCCCACATGTAATATAAAATTATCTATCAAGTTTTGCAATATAAAAATAAAATTTTGGGAAGCAAAACTAGCTGCTGTATTTTAGACTGTTGATGTCAAGGTGTTATGTTTCTAATACAAATTTGTGAAAAACCAGTCAAGAGTATCCTTAATATTAACTCACGAGGTTTTCCAAAATCAAAAATTTCTACTTAACTGTTATCTTTTATTGTATTAATTTCTTCCTCTCTAACTTTTTGAGCAGTTACTGCTCTGTCACCTTGCGCACTGCATTGTAGAATAGATATGAAAACACAAACATCAATAGAAATTTAAGAGCTTAACTATTACACTGGAATACCATTGGTTACTCTTCATTTCTACCACATAATCATACTCACATCAATATCTGTTTGTAAAGCAAACTGACAAAATAACAGGGATCATAAGATAACCTCATATTTTGTGTTCGTGTGCGTAATGGAGATGATCGCATGTATCCATTGAGATAGCGAACGTAGGAAAAATGCAGGTATCTCTGTCTTCATGATGGTACATTAAATTAACTTTAGTAAGTGAGCAAAAAGTACAAAATGGCCACTAAAAATCTAACGATAACTTTTGTTCTCAGGTACACCAATCCCACTACTCTTCCATGACTTTCTATTACTGCTTTGATTTCCCTGTTTCTCTGCCATTTGAACTGGCTGGAATAACTCTAGTGTGTCTCTTCAAGACCTTAACGTAAAAATTAAGCTCTTCTTGAGCTGATAAAACATACTGGTCATACTGTTGATTATGCAGGTAGTCACCATTGTTGATTTAAAATTTTGTTTAACAAAACAAAGCTAACCACTTTACATGCAGTTGGGTGAAAATGCTTATGTTTCCCTCTGAAGTTGATTGTGGACATCGAACTTTTTTATTATTATTATTTTTAATGTAGTTTCAAATAAAGAAAGGTCTCAGGGGTGTGTGATGTCATGCATACATGTACCTGCTTTGCTTAGCGTTTGATACCAATATCAAATACTTATGTAAAACTGTGGGGAAAGGCTGTTCAACTTGTGTGTGTGTGTGTGTACATGCTTACTTCTATATCTTGCTATCTGCCTTTTATGTCTTTTAAAATATTGGCTCAATTTACATTCCTTGATAATAACGTATACTTGAAATAACTGAAAATAGAGCTTGACATTGGAGCAACTCTGTTTAGCTTTTTAATTCTGACTGTGAAGTCACATTATTCATAATACAGTAGTACAGTAGTTTTACCCATTTGGTATTCTGCAATAATTAACTTTGTATTTAAAGACATTAATCATATAGATTTACCACGTAGTGGAGTCATATATTGTCAATTTTATGAAAATAAAGGGAAGTTATGTCTCATGCTGTCAAAAATGGGAAAGTATTCTTTTTCTGTAATAAATTTCCTCAGGAAAAATCTTGTAAGATACTCATCTTAATTACACCAGTATTTTAGTAATGCTGTAAGGGTAAGATAATGATGAGGGTATGAGTCACGCTGAAAAGACCTGCAGCCTAAATTAAAGATGATTAGTTTTTGCTTACTTAAAGCATATTTCCCAAACTTTTAAACTACAAAGGGCATCTGTGTACATAATATTCTGCCTAAGGTTGAATGAATTTGCGAAAATGTATTTTAATGTAGAAAATAAGTTTTCTGGGATGTACAACCAACACAGATTCATCCAAATTGTAACCATATTTCTTCAGCTGTTTCAATAAATGGAAACACCACTTGTGAATTTGGAGATGAAAAATTTAACTGTCAAGCTAAAGAAGCTACTGACCTCATATCTTTCACATCTGCAATGAGTAACCTCATCAAAAAAACAGGCAGAAAAACAATCCCAGAACACAAATGATTGGATATGAAGGGTAATATTCAATTTGATATTATTACCTAAATGCAATTGTCCAAACTTAGATGTTTAAAGTTTAGTAGTTAGTTCAGTCAGCAGAGTCTAAAGAGATACCTAGACACCAGATGCTAGCAGCTGGTAAACATTTCAGGTATCATAAGATATGAAAGATAAGTGTATGCAACTCACAGATAAGACATAAAACCTACAGGAAACTGATGCCCTTCTGAAGTGCCAGATGCCTCCCAGAGTACTTCATATGGCATAAGATGCCTACATATGCAAAAGTGAGTAAAGCCTATAGTGGCTGCTCCTGTGCTTTAGCCCAAATTTAACCAATATACTCAGTGTACATTAAAAATGTTAGTTATGATATCATGAAGAAACTCAGTACCTATCTAATGTTTTCAGGGATGCTTTCTTAGAAATCATTAGTAAAGGGTACATATTACATTATATTCCATGCTGATCTCAACTGTGTTTGAAACTGTGGTGGTTTAGCTTTGGCAAACAGCCAAAAGCCCACCCAGCTGCTCACTCACTACTCCTCCTCAAAGGAGCAGGGGAAGAAAATAGGATGAGAAAGCTCGTGGGGCAAGATAAAGACAGGGAGGTTGTTTACCAATTACTGTCACAGACAGAACAGACTCAGTTTGGAGAAAATTAATGTAAAGACAATTAAAAAAGATTTGGGTTATGAGAAACAAATACAAACATTAAAACAGCGCCTTTCCCTCCCCCTTTTCTAGGCTTAACCTCACTCCTTCACTCCCGACTCTTCTACCTGCTGCCCCAAGCAGTGCATGGGGGAAGTGGGATGGGGGATTAAGGTCAGTACATAACGGTTCCTCTCTACCACTGCTTTCACACTTTCTCCTGCTCCAACACCAGCTTTCCCATGGGCTGCAGTCCTGCTCAAAAAAATCTCTGCTTCAGCATGAGTTCTCCAAAGGCTGCCATTCCTTCAGGAAATATTTGTTTGCTCTGGTATGGCTCCTCCACAGGCTGCAGTGGATATCTGCTCCATGGAGCACCATGAAGCACCTCCTCCTCCTCCTCCTCCTCCTCCTCCTCCTCCTCCTCCTCCTCCTCCTCCTCCTCCTCCTCCTCCTCCTCCTCCTCCTCCTCCTCCTCCTCCTCCTCCTCCTCCTCCTCCTCCTCTGACCCTGGTGTTCCCTCTGCTGTTTCCCACTATTTTCGTTTCCCTCCTCTTCTGACTGTCAACCACTTTTTGCCCTCTGAAATACATTTTCACAGAGGTGCCACCAGCTTTGCTGATGGGCTCAGCTGTGTCCTATGGTGGGTCCATTGCAAAGTCAGCTGGAACCAGATGGAACCAGCTGTGTCCAGCATGGGGTAGCCCCTGACCTCTTCCCACAGGGGCCACCCCTGCAGCCCCCCCACTGCCAACATCTTGACACCTATATGCAATACAGAAGCCAAATGAAACAGGAAAAAAACCCCAACCCACAAATCTATCATTTGCATCCAAATAGTCCGTCTATAATTTGAACTCAGCAGCGAATCTGTCCAAAAGATGTAATGAGAACAGAATTTAATCAGCTAGTCAGTCATTCCCATACCGCTCAGAAGTCTTCCTTTCATGTTCTCATAAATGGTGATGAGAGAAGCTCAGATTTTCCTTAGATGACAACATAGGAGATCTTTGCAAGTAACACTGTATAAGCTGATCCTATTGTAAAAAAGTCAGAAATGAATTCTTACCTTTGTACATGTCCAGGTCTGGTTTTCCCATCACCTCCTGCATATCACAGCTTATGTCCTTTACTTATATATTAGAATGAAAGCAGAATCATTACAAAGAATCTTTCATTTATCACCAGCAAAATTATTAAAGCACATATTTGTTTTCAATGTAGTAGTGAGGTTCAAATATATGGGCAGATGCTTGATCTTAACTACTTGTAGATCTTTTCAGCCGAAGTCACCCAGCAGGTAGTAACAGGAAGACCATGCCAGGTTACCTTTATAATTATAGAAAGAATTAAGAGTTTCCAGAGGCTGACTTATCCCATCCTTAACCAAGAATCTAAAATAGATCATATGAACCGCATTCTGGAAGTGACCAAGCTAGATTCAGCTGCTTGAAAAAGACATCTAGTGCTGTTTGGAATACTCCAGTGTATCCCATCTGGCCTCCAGCTGCTGTTCTAGAAAAGCATGAGCAACCCATGGGGCTCCTTTCATATTTGTCATACCTGTGTGGATGTCTTATATACACTATGATGTCTCAAAAAATGCATTGACTGCCCCTAGTCTGTGGTCAATGACTATAAATGGCTCTTCACCAAAAGATGAATAGGCTCCAATAACTCTATCAACTTGACTTTTACTGTGATAATTGGAGTGTAGACAACCAGCGTTCATGTAGATGTTTATGTGCCAACACCTTAATTTAGGCTTTCTAACCTACAGCTGAATCTCACTCCTAAAACTGGTGGGAGGAATTACCTTCCAAGGTTGCATGTGCACTAAAAAATTGAGCAATGCACAGATGCACTTGCAGTAACAGGCATATAATTACCTGCACTGTTAGGTCTTTAGAATTGCAGGCAAGGCCAAAGCTCCCAAACTATTTCTGGCCATGTTTTAGTAGTTAGCATAGGACAGATACCATTCCCAGTAAGCAGTTTCGATGTGATCGCCCTGTCCTGAGGTCTAAAATATTTTATTAGTATGGATGTGGCCAGACTGTGCTAGCTGGCATAAAAGGCAGAGAACAGACTCTGGCACCATTTTTGCTTTGAAAGATGTAGCCAGAAGATGCCACAATTAGTCAGCTACAGATCCCCCTAGTGAAGAAGCAATTGACAGATAGATAGTTAATGCAACAAAACATGAAATCATGTCTTTCTGCATTATCCACACACTCCTATAACCGCACAGAGGACAGCACTGATAGCATCCACCCATGAATATACAGAAGTCATGCTTCACTTTTACCCAAAATCCACATGTGTACCCTTCTCTATGTGTTATGTATAAAATAAACCTGTCACAGTAGCATCAGTGGACCACAGTCCATCTTACTCTACCAATCATCTTCTTGGCTTCACCTCACATTGAGGCATCCATTTACTACAGCTTTCCTTCAGGAAAAATAACCAAGGCAGTTCAGTCACGTTCCTTGGGATGAATAGATCTGTTGGCTCTGTCTCCTGACTTCTATGGGCAGCAAAATGCTAGCACCATGTTGATGTCACATAGTCCACTGAGTCTTCCAGGGACTATTTTTTTTTCATGTTTGTTTTCTACATCTCTGTGCAAAGGAAGAAAATAGAAAGAGTAGCCACTATTTTTGCATGCTGAGGGTGTAATAAATTATTAAAACATACAGTTATTCAGCAGAAAATATATGCTATGCTTTCTTTTAATAAAAATTGGCAATTGCTCACTTTTTAATGCCCTTTATATGCAAGATTTTTCTGTCTTAAAATGTCTCATATTTTGTAAATGGTGTTTCAGAAGCCTCTGGAAATATGATGGTGAAATAATGATTGTCCTTTTCTTGACTTTTCCCACTCCCCAAATCCTTTTCACCACCTGCAGTACTTCTGATTTATTTTTTTTTATTATTTTGACAAATTAAAAACACTTCATACTGTGAAATAACTAGTAACAAGGGGGAATTTCATACACACATACATAAGGAAGAAAAACAAACAAGCATGAAGCACATATATTTCTGTTACTGCTAGATGAGCTAACTTTTCAAGCTCTGGACTCCAGCCCTGCCTTTGAATTTATGGGCTGAATTCACAGTACTTAGTCCTTGATTCTACAGACACTTGAGGGAATGCCCAACTTCAAGTTTATGAGCAATTATATGGAAGTCATATGTTAATAATTCAATACAGGATTAAGTGTTTATAGGATCTTTGACTGTTAAACTGACCTAAAAGCAATATTCTTGTAATTTATTTCAGTCATCCTAAGTTTGATTTTGGAGTGCCTTTTTCAGTTTACTCCATGCCTTTTCTAATTTAGTCAAAATTCCAATCCATAAATTTAACTAGAAGTGATGTATTCTGGATTACTGAAATCCATGGAATTTAAGATCTCAGGTTAAAGCCATGAAACTTTCCCTATAGATGAGACCTAACAGATAAATGTATAAGAGCAGGCAGATTTCCAAAAACCTAGAAGACAGGAAATTGTACCCACATGTACTGTAAGTTGTGTCTGCAAAACTGTAACTGCAAAATTATGAGTACATGGCTCGTGAAGGCTGCGAGCAAAATTTGGTCTAATAAGTCTCCATCCAAAATTTTGTGTTGCTGACTAGGTGTGGTGGGTTGACCCTGGCTGGACACCAGGTGCCCACCAAAGCCGCTCTATCACTCCCCCTCCTCAGGTGGACAGGGGAGAGAAAATATAACAAAAGGCTCATGGGTCAAGATAAGGACAAGGAGAGAGCACTCAGCAGCTACCATCATGGGCAAAACAGACTCAGCTTGGGGAAATTAGCTTATTAACAATCCAATCAGAGTAGGGTAATGAGAAATAAAACCAAATCTTAAAAAACACCTTCCCCCCACCCCTCCCTTCTTCCTGGGCTTAGCTTCACTCCTGATTTCTCTATCTCCTCCTCCCAAGTTCTTCACAAACTGCTCCAGCGTGGGTCCCTTCCCACGGGGTGCAGTCCTTCAGGAACAGACTGCTCCAGCGTGGGTCCCCCGCGGGGTCACAAGTCCTGCCAGCAAACCTGCTCCAGCGTGGGCTCCTCTCTCCACAGGCCCACAGGTCCTGCCAGGAGCCTGCTCCAGCACGGGCTTCCCACGGGGTCACAGCCTCCTTCACGCATCCACCTGCTCCAGCGTGGGGTCCTCCACAGGCTGCAGGTGGATATCTGCTCCACCATGGACCTCCATGGGCTGCAGGGGGACAGCCTGCCTCACCATGGTCTTCACCACGGGCTGCAGGGGAATCTCTGCTCCGGCGCCTGGAGCACCTCCTCCCCCTCCTTCTTCCCTGACCTTGGTGTCTGCAGAGTTGTTCCTCTCACATATTCTTACTCCTCTCTCCAGCTGCAATTGCACAGTTTTTTTTGTTCCCCCTTCTTAAATATGTTATCCCAGAGGTGCTACCACCATCACTGACTGGCTTGGCCTTAGCCAGTGGCGGGTCCGTCTTGGAGCCGGCTGGCATGGGCTCTGTCTGGGGGGACAGGGGAAGCTTCTAGCAGCTTCTCACCTTCTATCCCTGTAGCTCCCCCTGCTACCAAAACCTTGCCACGAAAACCCGATACACTAGGAAACTGACACCAACTGCTGGTACCCTGATTTAACTTCAGCCTTTAATTTAAGGTGTCCTAAGAGAGACTGCATCTACCAATTCCACGTAGAAACTTTCCTAGTAATGCCCTTCAGTGTAAAGTGGTTCACTCCCACATGCCAAATGGGTATATCTTATCCAAAAACTACAGAACATGAAAAAACATGTCAAACCCTGGCTGAAAAGTTGTTTATATATATAAGAAATCATTTTAATATTCTATTATTATTATCAAATAGAAGAACACAATACATTCATTAGGAATATAATAACCTGAAGTATTTTAAAAAGGAGCAAATTCTCAAAAATGAAGTAGGAAGTCAATATCTAACAATATCTAACAAAAGCTGGTGCCTTTTTCATGTCATGGACAGTAAGAATCTATGAATATTTCACAATCTATCTTTCTACTTCCTCTAAGTTTAAAAAAATATATGTCCATAAGGAGGATGTAGACATTTTTCAATGTTCCACTTTAACACAAAGGATTTTCCCATTTTACGATTGCCTCATATTTGCATTGCAAATTCCACTGTGTTGCAGTAAGAGGCAAACTAGCAGGTTGGCGACCCTTTAACATTTTCATTCATTCAATAAGTGAAAATTTAAAAAAAATGCAGTGTACCTTAAAACAGTCTTTTAAATTATAACAGCAACATAGTCATATGTATCACTGCTAATGCAAAATAAGGGAAACTTGTAAAGCTGAGTGCTAATCCTTAATACATACTGTAAATTCAGTTCCCTTTTCATACCTACCCACAACGACATTTCTGCAATACAGCAGGAATAACTCAGAAAGGACATGATAGGACTAGCAATTACATCAAACTAACCAGTAGCATTAGAAACAAGGTCACTTATGATACAGTAGTTATCACACACTGTTAATTCTTGACAATATTTCACTGGAGATTAATTAACGCATCATTGTCTTATACATTGGTGTATATTGCTGGGGTCAGCATATAAAATATTTGCCAATTCTTGGTAAGAGCTACTTTGAAACTTTTCTTTATAACTTGAACTAAAGATTTTTAGTGAGCTGACCCTTTCTCACTGCTGTCACTAGCTCAACCAATTGCTTCCAGTGGTCCTGATTCTTACCCATGGGAGGTCAGAGCCATCCAATCTCTTCTACCTCTGCAATTGCTGTTTGAACTGAATTAAACTCGAATCCTGGCTAACTACTGAAGACACATTTTATTTTTAGAATTGACCTAAAGTCTTCTGAGCATTATGGAAATTATAGCTATGGAGATAAAGAGCATGCCTTTTTGGATTTTTGCCCTACAGGTGATGCTACTGAATAGCTTTGACATTCAATAAAAATTTGCAGATGCTTGCTCATCTTGTGCTACTTTATGTCATTGTTCTTATTATAGATATCTTCTTTTCTAGTGTTTTACTCGCTCTAGTTTTAAATGTCACATCAGCTGAATGGGGAGCTGATGTTGCTCGTCTGCATAGGCTAAGAAACATAGACCTGTTAACAGTTTCACTCCCTGTTCACTGTCCATTTACAGCTACACCCAATGAGTCAACACCTGGGTTTCTTTTGGGAGACACCATTTCCCTCCAAAAACAAACCTTAAGAGCAGCTGATGAAGTAGATTGCTTTAGAGGTTAACTTCTACAGATAGTGTAGAGGAGGTAATATTAAATTTGTCTTCTTTTAATCAGTACTATTCTTCAGCACTGGTCTATCAGACTTTGCATGCATACATGACACCCATGCCTCCATGGCATGCTCTCTGGAACACATCATACACCCCTGTTATGACGATATAAAACACTTTTGTGGCAGACTATAGAGCAGCCTTCTCGGTTTTCTTTAAAATTTAGAAAATACGTTTAAACATTTCTTGAGACCAGAGAGATGGCTTCCTTGAAGGTCCGAAAAATGAATGCATAAACAAACAAATAAATAAATAAATCAGATCTCTGACTGGCGCAAATGCGCAGATGGGAATCTGCTTGCAATAGAAGTATTGGATTCCCAGTAAGGTGGCACTTTCTTTTGAGATTCTGGTCTATGGCCACAGAGGTAAGTATTGAAGTTTTAAGCTTAAAATTTCACAAGCAATCAGGCTGGTTGTGGTATAATGTCTGACAGTTAAAGAGTAATGGCACAGACTTGACATACAAAGGCCACTGTCATTCTCAGAGCATGCAGCCTTTTCTTCAGAGATCCTGCTCATTCTCTGGGTGCACATTCCCCAGGCATCTTGTTATGACTTCAGGGCTTGATTAAAACATGCATGTCATCCATCATTGTTTGTATATGTCCATGTGACACAGCCCAGGAGCTGTGAAATAGTAACCCCTGAAACAATATAGACTGGTACTCTGAACCACAGAGGTTGATGTCTATTGATAGAAAAAAAAAAAAAATCCATCATTTATTCTAATGATAAATAATTTGAATACATTAGAATTAGAGGAATGAATATAACAATTCAGCTATCTTGTGCACACTATTCAAAAATATCATGTTCTGTTTAAGATACTAGGAATTCAGGTGCCTAGTGCTGTCCAGTTGCCTAAAAGTTGTCATCTACTACAGTTTCAGATACCTTAATGCATTTTTCCTGTCCACTCAACAGGTCTTTCTTAGGTATTTTTCCATTGCTACTAGACCCATTTGAATGTGTCAGATACTCTGGAGGGTCCCAGGTGACACTACACACTTTTATTTAGGAAAAAAAATTGAGCCATAGAAGTCGAGAGGTATATGACTAGAAAAGCCTGCCTCTCCATCAGTTGCACAAAAAAGAACTATCTATATAGTTTTCACATTTTTTTTTCTTTGCACCATAAGAGTACCCAGTAACTAGAGTACAAACACAAGAACCAAAAAGGTCCTATTCAAGAAGTTATACTCTAATGAAACACACACTGGCTGGTGAGTGTTAAAGCAACAGTAAGACAGGACTAATCAGGATGAGAGGCAATGATCTTATTGATCAGGAGCTGTATAGCTGTGAAGCATTTTTTTGAAAATTCATGGAAAAGAAAAAGATCAGTTAAGAGGCCTAATGAGTCAATCTAGGAACATCAGAAATATGCTTTTATGAACAGAATAAAACCTACTATGGCTATTATTTAAAGCTTATATTATAGTTTTATAAGGTAATGGTGGAAATCCACATTACATCTTAAAGCACCACAAAAGGAGGACTGTTTACAATTTAAAAAATACTAAAAGCCACCTGGATCTCTAGTTCAGCTTTCAATCTCAAAATTTTACATGAAACTCTTTTACTTGGGATCATCATTTTAGAGATTCTTTTTCTTGGTGACAAAATGAGACAACTAGGCACCATCTTTACAGCCGAATATCTCAAATAATGTTTAGCAGATATTAATTTCTAATTTGTCCTATAAAATCTCATTTAAGGACTGCTAAATGAACTAAAACCTAATAATCACAACTATGTTCTCAGGGAGGAAAAGACAAACAAAGGTATATTACACACACAAAAAAATGCAAACACAGAAATTTGGATTACTCTCTAGTAATATTTTCTTCCTAAAACATCAAAAGGTACTCATAAAACTAAAGTGTAAAGCATCAGCACACACTTACAGAACTGGTTTCATTGTTAAGTGGTTAGGATTTACAGTCTTACAACACATGTGAATATTTAAAAGATTGTATTCTTTTGCCAAATATTTGCAGGGTTTTTTATTAGCTTGGTTATTAAGAAGTTATCTCACCTATACGACCCAGAGAAGTTAAAAATGCATTCACTTGGAGTCTGAGCTGGATGGACAGGAGTGAAAATCTTTTAAAAATTGAAAACATTTTAAATTCAACCATCCTGCCTTCTGGGATTTTTTTCTTGCAATTTCTCATTATTTTGGTACAATTTATTATGACACAAACTCCCTTGTAGATATAGATTTACTGCAGAAATCTGTTTCTTAAACGCTTCAAAAAAAGGCTAAACTCTGAGTTACATTAACTCATTCATCTTGTACTTTATAATAGCTTTTTCTTCTGTTCTGGGTTTGTCTATGGCCTGTGCATACAGGAGCAGCCCTGGCATCTAAGTAATAGTTTCTATTGCATTCTGAATCATTTGTTTTCATTACTGTTCTTGTGTGTCTCTAGCTCTTTGTTGTTAATGAGATCAAGCTGGATTGCCACTGAGATGGTGACAGTAGTGCCATCAGCTTTTAATCTGTCAAGTCCCCATGAAATCTCCTTCAACTGCTTTTGTAACTTAGTAGGTCTTTTGTAGCGTCCCTCTTTATATAAAATGTTTTGATCAAATTCCATCTCATGCTCCATCCAGCTGTAACATGCATGCAGTCGTATAAAATATGGAGGACCACATTGCATGCAGCTGACACACACCCTAGGTTTGACCCTTTATCTGACAGCTAAAGAGAATGCCATTCAGAAACTGGAATAGAAATCAGTCTTAGTCAAAAGACAGGAGTATTGGCACTGCTGTGAATTTTACTCCCTTCTTAGCAAGCTTGAAATGTTGTGACAAATGATAAGCATGTTTAGAATGACTGAAAAAAAGTCTCTGCATAAAAATGTATTTCTTTATTGGGGATGTTTTCTTGACATGACTGTCTTTAACAGTCCCCCTGCCAACTCCCTTCAAGACTTGCCCATCCTTTTGTGCCTGAACTAGGCTACAAACACACAGGCTACACACGTCCTGGTATAAAGTCAACCTTCTGGAAGCAAAGGAAAGAGTCTATAAGGGCTTGCACAGAAACATAAGTTCTGTAAGAAACATAGGGTCAAAACCCTCTGAATTATTTTGAGCATTATTCTGGGCTTGCTTATACGACACCTATCTTAAAAAAAATACTTCTATGTAAATCCAGTAAAGAAAACATTTGACAAATTGACTTGTAATTCACTAGACTTCTAGAGCATCTTTGATTCCAGTCATACCCTTTCCCTCTTTACTCCCTTGCCAATGAGTGGCATGCTAGTCCAAAACACTGAAGTCTCATCTAGCTCTTGAGTGATGAAGAACATCTGCTGCTGCTTGGATAAATCAATATCTCCTCTAAGGGAGAAGCTATCTAGATTAAAACTAACATTAAGATTAGTAAAATAGTGTGACATAGCCAAGGAATCATTGGAAAGATGAAGTGAGCAAAAGATTTTGAGAAGGATTTAGACTGTACAGGTCTGGGGTAGCAGGCTTGGTTTGCAATTTATATACATATATAGACAGTCCCTGAGGACACAATGGAGGACACAGAGTATTTAACCCTAGCTGGTTGTCCCTTTTCAAATACCAAGTTGTATCATAGACAGACTTAAGTGGAAGGAAAACAGCATTCAAGGAACACAGACTGAAGAAGGTCCATTTTGTGTGCTCAGAATCATAGAATCATAGAATCATTAAGGTTGGAAAAGACCTCTAAGATCATCAAGTCCAACCATCAACTAACACCACCATGCCTCCTAAACTAGGCCCTGGAGTGCCACATCTACACCTTTTTTGAACGCCTCCAGGGTTGACGACTTCACCAGCTCTCTGGGCAGCCTGTTCCAATGCTTAACCACTCTTTCAGTAAAGAAATTCTTCCTGATGTCCAGTCTAAACCTCCCCTGATGCAACTTGAGGCCATTTCCTCTCGTCCTATCGCTAGTTTCTTGGGAGAAGAGTCCAACACCCGCTTCACTACAACCTCCCTTCAGGTACTTGTAGAGAGCGATAAGGTCTGCCCTCAGCCTCCTCTTCTCCAAACTAAACAACCCCAGCTCCCTCAGCCGCTCCTCAGAAGACTTGTTTTCTAGACCCTTCACCAGC